>JACJUY010007941.1:7396-40717 GCA_014220935.1 Platorchestia sp. MABIK
GAGAAAGAACTACCCTCATGAGTAAAGGAACTCTCGGGAGGCTCGAAATAAGGATGCAACTCCTCACTCGAGCTTCCCTCTGCGCTTTCCCACCCCTCCTCTGAAGCAGTATCAGAAGCAGCTAACTCCAGGGAGTAAAGCAGAGAAATTTTAACGGCAGACTCAGAGTTATCAGCCTTGAGAATTTTAACAACTCGGACCTAGCCATCGCGTCCGGGAAGCACACACGTCATCCGCGCACATTTTTATGTACGTGTGTTGCTGCGTCCGTGTGCATGTAGGGTGCGTCATGTGCACTGGTCCAGAGCTTTTCTCATTGCCAGAAGTCGCTGTATGGTCTTACTATGAGTTACCAAATGCCGCAATGCAGTTAGGTTATGCCTTGCTTTAGCGGCTATGGACGATCAATTTTATTGTCAGTATAATTGACAATTTAATTGATCGTCTGTGGGCTTGATTGACGACCGTCAATTAATTGACTCAATGTACTCACGCAATCAAATCAGTTTGATTTTTTATTGATGGTTCGTCAATATTTCATTCTAAAGCGGCCCATAGACGATCAATTTAATTGTCAATATCATTGACTCAATATATTGATGAGATTTTGTGTTGCCCACAAAGCCAATTAATTGACGCTCGTCAATCAAGCCCACAGACGATCAATTAAATTGTCAATATTTATCATTGTCAAATATATTGACAAAAAAATTGATCGTCTATGGGCTGCTTTAGCTCTGGAAGTCGTAGTGTATAAACCTGGGAATACTTGAAATTTCATTTTTGTGTACACGCAGCTCTGATACTTTTTGCATGCTGGAGGACGCTGCTACAAATGTCCGATACTTTTTATGTCTTATTATTATAATAATATTATTGGAATATCGTTAAGTTATTTTATTTATAATTGTTAACCTACTTATTAAAATTATCTTGAGAAGTAAAAAATTGGTACTTTAATGGAAGATAGTTCTTCCTATAAAATCTTCCGGCTCATTTGTGCGTGATTCCTTAAGCAATACGTTGGTTCCAAATATTCTGCAACGTTCCCTGAGCCAGTTTTTGGCCCATGTCTTGCGTTTACGCGGGAATTTTCTGGGAGAAGAAAAGGCCAAGGCGAGCGCTACAATGGTAATTTCTTTGTCGACCATCACGTAAGGCGTTCGCAGAGCAAATGACTGGTTTTCGTCGATTATATTGATGTAAAGATTGACGCCGTTTGTGGCCAACAAAAATCTCATCAATATATTGAATCAATAATATTTACAATTAAATTGATCGTCCATGGGCCGCTTTACGCAGTGCGAGCTTATATGCAAAATGAAAGGAATTAAATTACCAGATAACTTTGAATTCGTGCATCTACCGGCGAAGGGGTAAGATGAGGGAAATTAAAAATGAGCAAATCGAAAAAGGAATTTATCATTAAATGTTCCTAGAAATGTACCATATGCTAAAATTCATTAATTCTCATTAATGCTTTAAAAAATGTCTCTTTCTAATGTTTCTTAGGTGTATTTGTTTACTGGTTGGCTCAACAATAAAAGAAAGAAAGAAAAAGAAAAGAAAGAAGAAAAACATTTTATTTCCAATAAGGTATAACATGAAAAAATGATACATTGGTTTTTAAAATACCTTAACATTAAACATCCTTATCTGATAATAACACATTGGTATCGTAATACTCGTGTAAATTGTTGAATCAAAAAATGATTGATAGAAGAGCACATCAAAAATGAGTTCCTTTCCTTCGCCTAATCTGATTTTGACAGTGCATTTGAATATAAGTTACTAAGAGAACACAATCCTCGTAACGCTTAGTTGAAAAATGTATTCGTTTGCGCACATTTAAATTGAAATAAAAGCAAAAATTGCGTTTAAATACCTTAACACAGAGACCCTTAATTGCTATTCATACATGGTTATCGTAATACCCACGTTAATTAAGCGTTGAGACAAATGATTTAGATCCTTAATTGCTATTTACACATGGTTATCGTCAAAGCTGGGCGTTATCGCGATAAATTATCGCGATAACGATTTCGGGTTATCGGTTATCCGATAATTTTTTTTCCCGAGTTATCGATTTATCGGTATCGCCGATACTTTTGATTCCAAACTACCGATAATCGATAATTTCAGTTTTCCCCGCTGGGATTCGACATGACGGGGCGGGACGAGTTCGGGACAATTACTATACGTGTAGGATGTACGTGTTATGGTGTAATAAGGTTGGCCTCTTTTGTGGCCTTTTTGATCAAAAGTGTGGCCTCATGTGGACTGGGACATCTGTCAACCAATATCGTTATCGCTAGTATTGGAATTGTGGATTTATCGATTTATCGGTCATCGATTATCGGCGATAAATTTTTCGCCAATTATCGATTTTCGGTTATCGCCGATAACGTTTTCGTTATCGATTTATCGGTTATCGCGATAACGTTTTTTCGTTATCGTGCCCACCACTGGTTATCGTAATACCCATGACAATTGTCGAAAACATGATTCGGAGAAAAGCACGAAAAAAATGAGTTCATCTTTGTCGCGGTAGTCGGATTCTGGTAATGCATTTAATATACAGGTGACTAAGAAAAGCATAATTCATGTGACACATTGCTGAAAACCCTCTCGTTAGTGCGTACTCGGATTGAATTATGAGCATAAGAACATAGGAACTAGTGATACGAGTGTGAGGGATTGATGTTAGAAGTAAAATGGGCAGATTTGATTTTTTTTGCGTCCTGTAGGAGGTAGAAAAAGAAGGTAGACTAGGAGGTAGAAAAAGAAAGAAAAAGGAAAGAAAAACAGTTTATTTCTAATAGAGATGGCACAAAAGTACCATCATTGGTTTTAAAATATCTTAAAGTTAATACACTTAGATGATACACACACACGAGTCGGATGATAGACAGTCGGGATTTGAGACAATTTTTCACATAGACGTATCATCTACTTGCCAAGGGGTGAGCTTCGGAAAGAACATAATATTCACTCTAACAAAACAAAAAATTTTTATGATATTTCTCACTCCAATAGTGCTGGCGTAATGAGTTCATCGGAGTCAAAGACATGAAAAGGATTGTTGTACAATGCTAGCCGGTACATTTCCAGCATAGGCGGAGCCGTACAAAGAGTTAACTAGCCAAAATGGTGTCGTCAAAATGTATTCACGAGAGTAAGAAAGTAAGAAGAGCAATTTAAGACCACAATATGAAGATTAAGAAATGTTGTTCTTTAAAGTTGTTATTCTTCGGAACCTTGGCCCTTTTTTTTAAAGCAATCGTAACTAAATTAACATTAAACAAGGAAAGTTACGATAAATGAGAATAAATAAATAATGAATAATGAAAAGATAAATAAATAACGAAATAATGTATCACACATTCAAATTAATATTACTTTCTGTAATTACTTTTATTAATATTATACTTTTTATTACCTATTTAGGAAATTTTGAAAAATGATATTATATATCATCACGCAAAGACAGAAAAAATTAACTAACTTTGTAATATTAAATAGTGTGGCCACAAGTAATCATATTTATTTAAAAACTACCTCATTATCACCAGCGCAACTGAAAGAATTCGGCATTTACAGAAGCTGTACACAATATGCTGACGCGAACGAAAAAGGTGCAATTTTGTGATGAAATCCATAGCATTTAATACTTGGTGTGTTGGCGTCAAGCTTTATCACCAACTGGCTCCTTTACTGGCTCCTTTACTTTGCACTTTAAACGAGAGGGAAGTGACAATTAAATATACTGATATGAGCACATTAAATTTTTCAGTAAAATTTTTTAAGGTAATGGAATTCATTTGGCGTAAATATGCATAAAAGACAACTTACAAAACGCTTCAGCCCTAGAACATTTTTTGTTTAATTGATATTATAAAACACTTGGTAATTGCTCAAATTCACCAATTTATAATAGAAACTAAATAATATTTACATTGTGACATACGAACAATACATTATGACATAAGGTAGTATCGCAGTAACTGTCCTGTTATTTGGTCTACCTCAATATATAATATGTGTCGTTTAAAACGGGTGTGACCTTTAAGTGTAAAATGAAACATTGAGTATTTTATTCCATTATTAAATGATATTTATATTGCAGAGCTACACTATAATAAATGTTCGAACTAGAGTTATGTCACACAGCGACGTATAGCATCTGTTGAAGTACGCATAGTAGTGATTATTACTGGTGGTGACGAGCCATACACGTACACGGACTCGCACACGCACACTGAGAATGTGCGAGGTTGACGTGGGTGCTGCCTGGGCGTGGTCGCAAACAAAAACTCTCGGTGAGAACTTCCTGAAAATTGTGTCGTGAGGTCAACGCTAATCCACGAGTGAAGCTAGACGACATTGCCGAGAGATTGAACGGTCAGGGAACTAGCGTGAGCAATCGCACAAGGAAGGCCTGCATGGACACCGACCTCGAAGGACTCCACTCCACAAGCCATGTCATGTTGCTGCTCGCAAAGTCACACTTATAGAAGGACAGAGGCTTTTGGGGAGAGAGTATTACGGAATGACGAAACCAAAATCGAGCTTTTGGGTACAATGTCGTGAAGAAGGTTTGGCGTAAGAATGGTGAAGCTTTCCTGCCTAAGAACACTGTGCCAACAGTTAAACACGGAGGTGGATCACTGATGTTTTGGGATGGTTTTACTGCATCGGGTACTGGAAAATAGATTGCAATTGCAGGGAAGATGAACTCTGATGACTATATTTCTATTTTGTACGAAAACCTGAAGGTATCAGCTAATAGTTTGGGACTTGAATTGCGGTGGGAATTTCAACATGACAATGACCCAAATTACACGGCTAAGTCTACAACTAGCAGGCTCCAAAGAAATAAGATAAATGTGCTTCCATAGCCTTCGATGAGTCCTGATCTCAATCCAATTGAAAATTTGTGGCCAAAATTAAATGTCAACATTTACAAGAGAGCTCCAAAGAGTCTTCATGAATTGAAACGCATCGCCATTGAAGAAAGGAACAATATTTCATATGAAAAACGGAAAAGCTTGTCAAAAACTTTAATAAAAGACTTTTAAATGTAATGTAGATGAAAGGTGCTATTGATTATTAAAAATGTACTCAAATGGTAGATTCCCCTCAATAAACCGTGATACTTCTCCCTGTATGAATGATTTTGGCTTATCGTGTTTCTGAAGTTAAGCTTGTTAAATCTTTCAAAAATAATATTTTGTTCTAGAAACTTCGTATGATTTTCACTAATATATGCTTCACACCCTGTGAAAATCTTATGCTTGTAGCAACAATAGTTCTGAATTATTCTAGAAAGTTTTGAAAGACGAGGGGTGTACGAATAATTTCATCGCTAACTGTAACCTCTTCGAATTAGAACTTTACGCGCCTTCACAAACCATTTATGCCATCCATGGTTTCGTCCACTGAATATCACAGAATTCTTGACGAAAATTGTACACAGGAATGAATTCCTCTCCTTTGGGTTCAATTCACAACTGATGAGCAATAGAGTGACGTTATTGCTAAGTGGCATTTTTAAACGCAGGCCTGTAGACATGGGAGGCATTGTTTATACTTTGGCTTCCAAGCCTCGAAGCATTTTGTTACACGTGTGAAAATTTTGAATTTTGACTTGTGATAATTCTAATGCAGCTGGTGATTATTTTAGAATATTGGAGCCTTTATTTGGTATTTTAAATTTTATGGCCCTGTTTTATCTTCACACAATTGTGGTCTCCATTCGTGAATGCAAGTTCGTTTCTCAAGATGCTTCTCTGGTGAAAAGAGACTCATACTTCTTTGTACTTAGCGAGCAGGTCTTACTTTTTCTATTACGAATTCATAACGAGACAGCGGATACAAAGGCACAGTTTCATGCGTGTATACTGCCCGCAGTTTGAGCTCTGAGCACAGCGGTGCACTTGAAAAAGTGATTTTTTCTTGTCTAAATGTTACGGTTCAAATCTTTATTACCGGACACTGTATTTAGGGAAATATTTTTCCTACTTAGCTCATGTGACTAACATGTAACTGAAAAATGACTGACGTCACACATTGAAGTCACACAAGTGAACACAAATTATCTTCGGCTTCTTTTTACAATTTGACTCGTTTAATAATCACGATCATTATTGAAGAGAAAATGAATAACGATTATTTGGTACGATGCACTGTATGCAATAGCTTCTATTTATTGGAAATTTATCCCGTTGCTTTCGTTCATCTTCCCTTCATCCTACTATGGTCTGCTTGACCGTGAAGATTAGTTCATCCACAACTTCTTTTAGATGTCCTCACATGAGCGTAAACTCAAACATTATTCTAATTGGGTATGACAGTTTCATAACGATCTGTCTCTCATCAAGAAGACTTCAAATGTCTCAATTCAGACCACAAAATCATAAAACGTTTGTCTTATCTTGAACCGAAACCACTTAATGACATGGAATTGTCTCGTTACTGATTGTGCATTGGTTTTCTCTATTTCATCGCGCTGAATAAGTGAACTGTTTCTGAGGAGAAAAAATATCAAGCTGAATAGTACGCAACTAGTAGGTAAAATTTTCTCTTCTATTTGTAATTGAATTAGTTAAACTGAATTAAGAGTTAAATTGTCAGCAGTTTCCCCGAGCTTGTTTCCTCCTTACCTTCGACGTCTATGTTTAATACCCCTATATCTCAAAATTCTTCATTTAATTGCGTTTGTACTTTCGTGTAACTAATTACAAATGTGGTGTGAATTTTGTCGTTTTAATAATTTTTCTACTCATTTCAAACTAACTTTCGATAACCCTTTCGTATTTTTTCTATTTATTCAGCAAATTCTAGCACAAATGAAAACGATGTCAACAAAAATGTTCATGGTGATTCTTCTGTCAAAATCGTGGATTCTTGCGTCCGCGCATTGGTTTTGCGCTCGTTTGGCCTGCCCTGAAAACTACTCCGTTATGCAACTGCGTTCCATAGCGAAAGAGGCGCACGAGGGCGGCAACTGTTTCATGAACGCACGTGAGAGATACCAACTCGGCCACGTTCAGTGTTCAGCTGTGTGCTTGCTGAGACGCTGCCTGCATGCCATTCTGGGTAAAGGTAAGAGTCAAAAGCACCTTCAGAGGTGCGTTTTTAATAGTTCTCAATCATTTGCACTAGGTCTGCAATTGGCAAAATGGTGACTGTTTTATTTAAAAGTTAAGTAACAACGATTGATATTGATTGAAATATATTTGTGAACAGTTCGCACAACCGAACAATAAATAAATGTGTCATCTAACAATGATAAAATGATAATCACGTATTCATGTAATAGCACTAATGAAAATGGATTTTGATACGCACAGTGGTCTTTGCTTGCCACACAACTAGAATTTAATACATATATAAATACTGATAATCAGTGTATATACTGCAAATTTTAAATAAATTTCAAATCAGGACCGAGATTTATTATTAATGAAATTTCTGGAAAAGATATTCAATAATTGTTAGGGATTATTTAATCAGAGTGCAGGATAATTCGAAGTAAGAAAGTTAAAAATTAATCGAACCGCTACTAAAAAAACATTCATCATGCAAAGATTTTTACTGACGGACATATCTCGAAAGCAATATAAAACTCTAGAGAAGAATCGCTAATTAGAAACGAAGAAGTGAGATAAACGTTGAACACAATTGTGACGTTCTCGCATCATTAGAACCCCACAATTTGGAATGATAACCAGATATTATCAATACCTGATTATGATAAGGAAAACTTATATTACGCTCAATGCTCGACTGTTTCAACATCAAGCAATTTTGGAAATTGGAAATGTAATTAAGACGTGATTATGCTAAAAAATGTTGTACAAATATATTTTCTGAAGTATTAGCTGCAATAAACGAAATGAGTTCTTGTTCATTCATAGCCTGAGTATGACAAGGATAACCTAGGATAAAATAAATAAAATGGTGTGATGGAATTTAGATTTCCACCTTGTTCGCTTTCCCACCATATTTGTAAATAATTTTTACCAGTAAGAGTTTTTTTTGCGTATTATAACTTGTATTACTAACCTCCAAAATCAATTGCGACCTCAATCAGTTATGCCCCTTTCATAACATGTAACTGTCACTGATTAGATATGTCACTGTTGATGTATGTGAACTTTGCGACAACGCCTTCAGTAATTTGTACTCACCATTGTTCTGATTGTTTAACTCCAATATTTTTCGCTCATGGACTGAGTACTCGTATGTGTGTATTCACAAAATCGCACTAGATTTTTTCTTTTCTCTCTTACTTCCTAAGCTAGCTTTAGGTAGGAATATCTTTTTATCTTGACTCTGTATTTCATTTTTTTCGAAGTTATATATTACTTACTGCTCACTACTTACTAATTTTAAATGACTGATCACGCTGATGTATTCGATGAAATTGGCCCAGATCTCAATCATTTGAACAGAATATCCAAACCTAAACGAAACTGACAACTGCGAATAACCAATGTATCAAAATTCAATGAAACCAAACGAATAACTCGCAATGATTTTTCGCTCCTGTGTTGGAACTGTTGGTCAATCTATCCAAAAATTGGAAGAGATACAATGTACTAAACTATAAAACTATAACTGAACTAAAGTATAACTTCGACGTGATTAGCTTCACCGAAAGCTGGTTAGATGACTCAACTAAAGAAATGGTTAGAATGGAAAATGATCATAGTCACCACTCGTTACGCAATAATTAGCGGGGCTGAGGCATCAGTACGTACATATCTAAGCACATAGACCCGAGACTCATATAGCAAGTGCAACTATGAATCGGGATCATGTAGAGTCACTATTCGTATAAGTGACTAGAAATGGTAAACGAATTATGCTTGGAACGATGTATAGGCCTCCTACAGCCTGTCCTGTATCCTTCCTGAATGAGCTCAATCGTATTATGTCGCGGTTCAACAGGTCCTTATAAAATGACATAATAATCTGCGGTGGCTTCAATTATGATCTACTGAAACATGAAAGCTGTGAACCAATCTAAAATTTCCTAACTGTCTTTCAGTTTAAATCTTTACTTTCGATCATCACAAAGTCTACACGGATATCCTCAGAATCTACTACGCTGCTAGACAATATCTTTATGACAGATCCAATTGATTTTCTTACTGGAATAGTGAATTCTGACTCATCAGGTCATTTTCCAGTTTTTCTTTTCAAGAAAAATATCTATGTCACTTGCACCGAGTCACGGGCTGAAACTTACTCATATCGTAACGTAAACGAATCAAATTTGAGAGAAATGCGCACCGTTCTAGAAAAATAATTGCCAACATTGCACATCTCTCAGCAAAACAGTATTGCAACGAGCATTAATGAAGCAGTAGTAAAGTTGACCTAAACTATAAAGACCGCATACAATCAGTGTTGTCCAATTGTAACTCGTACAATTACACCGAAAAATATACAAAAGCCCTGGATCACTGAAGACATCGTGATAAATATAAAGAAACGTCAGGTGTACCTAGCCCTCCTGTGCGAAGGACAAATATCTAGAAAAATATGTATCAGATTCAGAAACTACGTGACAAATAAGAAAAGGACATAATAAAGCTACTATATATTATATCAGATTCAGAAACTATGTGGCAAACAAAAAAGGATATGAAAAAGCTACTTTATGCTCATGTTTACTCAATATAGAGCTGACATTATAAAAACTTGACGCCTGCTTAATTCTTGCTATAAACCGAATAACACCAATAAGAAAAAAATTGAATCTGTTGTTCAAGATAGTGTAAAATACCATGAGAAAAGAGATTCTGCTAATCTTTCCTCGTAATCGTAGGGAAAACTATAGCTGATGGTATTCCAAGTGAACCTCCTGATTATCTGGAATACATGGATCATATTCGTGAACACAACTCTTTTTCTTGATTCCTTCTAACTCTTCCGATGTAATTGCGTGCTTAAACAACCTGAAAAATAAATCGAGTGCATTACAAACGTTTTCGACTAAAGTACTTAAAGTTATAGCTGATATTTAGCTCCGCTCAAATCCAATGTTATTAACCAGTCTCTCTTCATATGCACTTTCCCAAACTCCCTTAAGGACAGCGTCCCCTATAGGATTACAGGATTTTGAGACCACTGGAGAAATAGGGATTATTGCTGCAATAGGAAGTGTAAGAGGTCAGGTACATCCTGTGAATAAATGAGACTCGTACGTTCACTCGTTCGCCCGCTACGGGGGTTTGAAGAATGGGAGGGAGGGGAGGGGCAAGTGGTATTTTATCATGTTACACCTCCCCCATGGCACTTTCTTCACGGCGCGACGTTGCTATGTCATCTCCTATGTCTCTGTATTACTCTATAATGATTTCAGGGGTCTAACCTGACCCAATAACTGTTAAAAAATTTTAATTAAAATTGTTCCCATATCTTTGTTTTGCCTATAATGAACACCTCAGACTTCGGGGTTTCAAAATGCTTCTCCTCCTACAGTTTTCGAGCTACAGTTATGATTTTGGTATCATTGGATGCGGAAAGATAAGGGCTTTTATAAACACAGATTTTTTCTCATTTAATTTCTGTTGATAAGTTATGACGTCATAAATTCGCATTTTTTCGATGACACTTTGCTCTCGAATTTTTTAATTTTTTTTATTTAAAACTGAAAATTTCGGAAAAAGCATTCTATTTTTCGGAATGTCCACGTCTTTCCGCATCCAATGATACCTAAATAATCACTGTAGCTCGAAATCTGTCGGACAAGAGACATTATGAACCACCCCCAAAAAATTTCGTTTTCTATGAATATCTCGTTTTCTTTGAAGAAAATCGCATTTTTTCATAGGTGATAAACGATTCCAAATTGTGTTTCCTATCAGTACATTAAATTCCATTGCTATAGATTCAATATTAAAAAAAAGGTCCGTATGGGGGACGCTGTCCTTAAAAGTTGCTAGAGTAACCCCTATTTTTAAAAGTGATGAAAAAACTTGCGTAAACAATTATAGACATATCTCCGTGTTACCAATTAATAGGAAAAAATTTGAGAAAGTTATGTAGAAAAGTGTATTCACGTTTCGAATAAAAATCATTTCTCCATGATAAACAATTTTTTTTTCGCTCTAAAACATCAACAACACAGGCTGAATTAAGCCATTTAGAATACCTTTATACTAATATAGATGAAGGAAAGCTTGTTTTCACCGTATTTCTTGAATTTAGAAAAGCATTCGATTGTGTGACAATAATATTTAACTCTCGAAGCTCCACTGTAATAGTATTCGAAGAGTTTCTCATGATTGGTTCAAATCATACCTAACAAATCGAAAGCAAACGTTGTCAATGACGATGCTCATTCGGAACTACAGCTAATTAGCAATGGAGTTCCACAATGATCTATCCTTGGGCCTCTCCTATTTTTAATCTTCATCAACGATATTGTTAAACCTACATCATTTTTAAACTTCATACTTTTTGCCGATGACAGTACGCTTTCTACGGCCCTTCACAATCAAATTCCCGCTCTAATTGCAGAGAGTATAAATAACGAATTTCATAAGGTTTTCTTGTGCCTTAAAGCTAATAAAATAGTCCTCAATATCAATAAAACAAAATGTGTTATATTCTCATACAAGAAAAATTTAACTCTTAAACGCATTAAACTTGGTGAAGGTGAAATCGAAGAAACCAACTCATGTAAGTTCCTCAGCATCATAACAGATAAACAGCTGACCTTCAAAGAGTACATCGTCCATACTAGTACTAAGTTATCAAAGTCCGTCAGAATCCTCGATGAAATAAAAAATTGATTGCCTAAAGAAGCTTTGCAAATACTTTACCAGACGCTCATTTCACCGTCCTTTCAATGATAAAAATAAAACCATTATACTCTTTACTCTGCGAAAAAAAAGTCTTCAGAGCGGCAAAGGAACTAGAATACAATGCTCACACAGGTGATTCATTCAAAAGTTTAAAAATACTGAAACTTCTGAATCTCAACAAACTCTCTCCATATGTAATTTCATGTGTAAAACATTGACTAATGATGCCGACAAAAACCTCAAACAATTATTAACTGCAGAAACTGGTCATCACGACCATGTTAACCCGTAATAGAAGCGACTTCATGCTTCCTTATCATTCAAAAGCTCGGTCACAACACAGTATCCTCTTCGTTGGAAGTAAGACTTGGAACTCAATCCCTGCGGAGATCCGTAGAAGTAATTCTTACAAAGCATTCAAAATAAATCTTAAAAATCTTTTCCCATCGGAATATTAATTATGTAAGATAACCAAGTCAAATCTTTTCTCCTAATTGACTAATCCTGATAGGGAATTTGCCATTGTTAATGTCATTGATCTTCAGTCTGTTCTCAAATTGTTTCTCGTCATAGCCGTCATAGCCGTGTGTGTAGCGGACCTGACTCCGTGCGGGGAGACCCGGGTTCGAGTCTCGGCGCTGTTGGCGATTTTCTCTGTTGGGTATAGGAGAAAAATTCTAAGCCCAAAACCCCACTCTACCCAGGTGTCTGAAATGGGTACCGGTCTTCGACCGGGGGAAAGCGTCATGGCGTCCTGGTGTTAGTTATAAGGCATTTGAAAAACCAATGTAAAAGGTGATATGTATCATGCTTCAATTGGAAATAAAGCATCCGTAGATGCCGATGTTTGTTTCTAGAAAATACTGTTAACATCTAGCCTAAAATAACTATTCTGTCAAATTTATTATCGAATCTCGAGTAAACTAATTCATTGATAAGTCTAATGCGTAACTAGGTTAAGTGAATTAGGTTAAACAATATTATACACTTTAGAATAGTGTTGATGGTAGGATGCCCTAAAAGTCACTGAACTCATTCGGGCCCACAGGTAGCTATACTCGAATTTGACCATTGTACTAGACTGAAGAAACAATCTACTTGTGTATCGCTAATGGCCAATAAATTGTTTAAATCATTAGCATGTGGTGGAAATTTCCCTGCGTTTGAAGGTCAGTTCGTTCTTATAATTAAGTTACTCCACACTACTTCTCGTCTTTCGGCATGTTTTCTAATCAGTCTTCAGTAGCTCTCGGTCGTCATGGGTTGCCTAGCTCGCTCACGGAAGCCCAGTCCTGCAGGTCATTGCTGACTCTCTGCGTGGGACAATGGCGGTCATCGCAGCTAGCAGGGCCGGCTTGCATCTGGTTCTCAAACTTTGTTTTTCTTATTGACCCCATTAAGGCCATTGTAGACGCGCGGACTTCTTAACGTCAATTGACTACTAGTGTACACATGAAGCCACGCCCATGAGAGTTAAAAAATCACAAGTAATGAGAAACTCCATCCCGCCAGGAGCTAGATTGGGAAGCTACGTTATCGCAGATAACATCTTTCAAAAAGCGGAGAAGATCGTCAACCATAGTTTTGGTTAGTACACGTCGTCAATTCCAGCACCAAATTTTTCGTTTTCTTCAAGACCAAATTTTCAGTTCTGTAGTTCGAACTTCAGATTTTATTGCTTTCACTGTACAATTTAGGAGACTGTCAGAAATTTTCCAAAACGCTTCATCTCTAGAGTATATAATTATATATTCTTCCAATTTAGTATTCAATAAACATGGAAATGTGCATCTCGATTAATATCACAACATTATCTCCTGAAAAAAACATTGTGTACACTCGACAATAATTGCCCGCGCAGCACTTGCCGCCTTATTACCACTGGCATGCTTGCAGCTGCAGTCAATAGAACCAAGACATGCTTGATCGCGACGGTTGACTGCAGCTACGGCGAGATTAGTCAAAAAGTGGGCGGGGCGTTGAGCAAATGGGAGGCGTTTAGTGCACTTATAGTCACTTGACGTTGAAAAGTCCGCCCGTGTATAATGGCCTGTTACTAGTTCATGTTAACCTTAACATTGCTTCTTATTTACATCTTCGTCGATCTCTTCACCTTATTTAATTAATCTCCTGCACCTTATTTAATTGATCGCCTACACCTTATTTAATTGATCTCCTGCACCTTATCTAATTGATTTCTTTCACCTTATCTAATTGATTTCCTTCACCTAATCTAATTGATTTCCTTCACCTTATCTAATTGATCTCCTTCATCTTGTGACTCCATCATCCTTCATCTTATTACTCCATTTAAACTTGCTTTTCTCTAATCTTGAACTTGAACGAGATTGGTCTCCGCGCCTTAGCCAATTGAAAATCTTAAAGGTACCCTCCGGGATTTTCAACTTTTTCCGTCCGATTCGCTTGACAATTGGCCAGTATATGTATTTTTTTTAAAGTAAACCTTTTTTACTCCTGTCATTTTTTTGATTTAGGCCTTTTTTTTGCTAAATATGAGTTTTTTGATACATTTTTATGTATATTTCAAGACGTATCTACTCATTGAATTTTGATGCTAAAACAAAACCAAAGACAGTTTTGGAATCCTTGAAGCATTTCTAACAAAAGTATAATTTGAAATTGTAACATTTTGAAAAAACTTTTTTGTGATAGGCGAAACTTTATAATTACATCTCAAACCATTATTTTTTGGTTTGGAGCCATTTAAATTTTTTTGGTTTTCTCAAATTTGGATGAAATTCATTATGTTTTTGTTAGAAATGTTTCAAGGATTCCAAAACTGTTTTTGGTTTTGTTCTAGCATCAAAATTCAATGAGAAGTTACGATTTGAATGGTAGAAATGTATTATTCAGGAGAGCCCAATAACAAAATATACTATTGAATTGCAATATCACTGACAATTTATATACATGAATGCAGTTTCTTTGATCTATTTTTACGTACGAATAGTGTGCAACATTTTCCTTGTGAATTTCAATGTAACATAAGAAATATGGTGCATAAAAACATATAGAAATATTATATTTGATTTATTATATTTTATTTGACTCACCCTAAGGATCCTTTTTCGACAAAAAAAACATACTACATTTTTCATGATTTTGGCCCCCCCTTTGGACCACCCCTGGGGAGGGGGGGTTTTGGTGTCCGTAGTGCCATAATATTTCATGGCACAATAACCCATACCATAAGGATCCATTTTCGACCAAAAAAATTTGAGTCAGGGGTGCCGCGGGGGGCCAAATTTGGCCTCGGACGGCATTCTTAATATTACTTAGACCGGAGTCGACGATTCTAAAAGTTGTGGAGGTGAAAACCACGCTACTTCGGAGACTATGGAATTATCTACCCTTGAACTGTTACTCTTGTCGACCAATCTCAATCTATCTTTTCTAAAAATCTCTTCTTGAGAACTGAGACATGCGCTACTTCCTAGCACCAATTGTTTTGGGTGAGACTCGGAGCTCTAGTGTTCCAATGTTAAGTTCAGAATTAATGTAATTTGACCTTGTTTGAAAAAGTGATAGTTTGCATCGTCTCGCCTTGAGTTAGTTTGTGAATGTTACAATCCTCATCTTTCTGCGTGCAGTAAACCTCAAGCCATCAGTGCTGCCTAATTTTTCTTTTAACAGCCGTGACTCCACCCGTAGACCTTCCAGAGCTCTGCCATTCTGAAGGTCATCCTTTCGAAGGCATGGTGTGTGTGAAGGTTGGGAGCATGAGGTGTGCTTGAGGTGCACAAGTTTAGTCGTACCGACCTTTGCGATAGTTATTGAGATATTATCAATTCTTTGGTGTTTGGCTGTAACGCCTTTGCTACAATAAGTATCTAGTGTTAACTGTCACAAACTGATTTGGCTTGTTCATTCTTTTGGTCGTTCTAACCACGACATTTTACCTTTCATTAGGAATTGAGACCTCACTCTGGCCCGCCGCGCTTCCTGGGGGCTACTGATGACTTTTAGTGCCCAGCTCATTTTATTTGTTCCATTAATGCTTTAAAATCACTACTTTTGTCAACGTGAAGTTAAAGTTAGGAATTATCTCGCACCCTGTTTTCCGTGTCAGATTGAAATTGCACTTGAAGAAAAATAACCCACAGAAATGAGTGTAAATGTAACCTAGCAGCGGAATGCCAAAACATTAATGATGTGTAAATTTACTGTAAGAGTCTTCCGTTAGCTCTTGATGTGTTGCATTCAATAGTTCAGAATTTATCTTCACTAATACCCGTCTATCAAGTTATACTAGCATTGAAAAAATTTCAGAGATTAAACTACAAGGATAGTGTAAATTTCTCAGCTCAGATAGCGTAAATTTCTCAATTTCTCAGTTCTTTTAAAGAACATCTGCGTCACCTATTAATACCGACCTAGAAAATTTTCACGATGTTGCTAAAAATCCTTTACCTACCGCTGCATTTCTCGACAAACAAATAACATTTAAACAATGAACGCTTTCAAGCCCATTGTCATTTTTAGTCCTGCATCATTTTATCCGAATCCTAATCGAAAAGTTATTAGCGTTAGATTCTCACATTAATTCTTATGTTCTGATGTTTGAGTTTCCATCCATTATCGCTTCAAATTTTAATCCAAACTATAGAGATCCCAAGATACAGTCAGGAGACAACATTTTTACCGCATTAACAAGAAAAAACATAGAATGAAGGTATATTCAAACCAAACCCTTGGGGCGGCTCGATCACTTTTTAACTATTTTAATCGAATGCTCAAATTTTAAAACTACATTATCTGTTTCCACAACTTCTAACACAACAGGTTAAAAAAGTTCCAAGGCACAATTAAAACATACATTTTTTCTTTATTTCATGGGTTTTTTTTATGGATTTTAGAATAATTTATAATCGTCTTGTGTAAAAGACTATAAAAAGAGCTGTGTTAGTGCTCTAATTTCACATTTACCCTATACATGTAGTTCAAATAAATTAACAGACTCTGCAATCATTCGTTTATTTAAACATATCCGCCACAGACGACTGCGTTCTACTTGGAGCAGGACATGGGCCCCTTCAAAACCAAGGGTATTTCGCTTCTCTAACCACAGGGTCGGAGTTGGTCGAAGTCGCTCAAGGAAAGAGGGTCAACTCGTCGTCTGCATACAAACGATTTTATGACTCCAACTCGTAGTAAGTGTGGGGTTATGGCGCGACTTCAGTGTGATTCACGTGCTTACCACGTAGCCTGCAGTTCATTTATAGTGAGTCATGAGTCTTCAGTTATTCCATAGTTGGATCATCAGTTATAACACCACACGAGCTTGCATCAAGAATAACTGATAGACTCTCAAATAATATTCTTAAGTACAAGAAAGGAGTGAAATATGCGGTCTATTTACCTCGAGATTCTATAGAAGTGTAACCACTTGAGTCATAATAACTTATCTGCACCTACAAGTGATCTGATTTCTCAATCAATGGACGTATCATGAACTAATGGCAAGATGCTCCAAGTTGGTAAAAATTTCTTTGTGTGGCTTAGAAATTTATAAGTAGATGATTGGACAGCCTTTTGCTTGAATAACAGCTTTCTTTAAGATTATGGTTCCTGATCAGCTTCATTTTTAGCGATAACTGAATTACTCTGACCCATGTAGCCGTCAATATTGGAGGAATGGGAGATGAGTCACGCAGGTTCCTCGCAAGATCATCCCAAAAATTTTTAATGAGGTTAAAATCAGGAGATTGCAATGGCCTATCCATGTGCTTGAATATTCCCTCATTTGCATTTGACCAATCTTGAATATTTCCAGCCCTGTGGATGCGAGCGTTGTCGTCGTGAAAGATCCCGTTGCCATCAGGGAAATAAACATCCATTGAAGGATGAGCGTGGTCAGAAAGTACTTGCAAATAGTTCGGGAGTTTATTTAGTTATTACAAAGAGTGGCAGAACAATATCGATATCAGAAAAATAGCCCCAAAACATAATATTGCTGCCGGATGTATGAACAATTGGGACGATGCAAAGGGGATTTATAGCTTCATGTGGCTGTACATTCTTTAACACGCTCATCATTCTGAAAGAGGATGAATCCGGACTCACCGGACCTCATTGTACGCTACCATTCCTTAACTGTTTAATCTCAATGTTCTCAAAGAAATAAAAAACCTTTTGCACCGCATTTCAGCGAACACTTCTTATGGCTGCCTGGTAGGTTTTCATTGATTTAACTCGTTATCTTTATCTCTCGACGCACAGTCCCATGAGATATTATTTTTGAACCATCATTGAACTCGCTAGCTTTCATTGGCATTGATGAACGACTATTTTGTTCATTAATCTCTTCAAAGAGCGTCGTTCTATGTCATCCGGAAGGTTAAGCCTTTCGTAATTTCCACGAAACGAACCGGGTTTGCCATCTTGTTTCCATCATGCTGTTGATACTATACAGATATATATTGCATACCAGTTACTATACAGATGTTCCAAGTTCATTTTCCCTTCTGATGGAACCAAATACATAATGGGCCCTTTATCAAACGCTAACATGTCCTTTCTGTGAGTCGCCTTTCTTTCAGAAGTAAACAAAAATGGAGAATTCCATATGCACCCAGAACATTTATTTGCTACATGTTAAATACTTTTAGAATGTTGCCATTTACAGTCTTACTGAATCAAATTAACTATGAAATGAAATAATGCCAAACATCTATGTAGAGTTGGTAAAAATTCAGCGAGCGACTTTTTTTGGCAGTCTATTTTACACAACTAGCGAATCTTACCTCACACGGAAGGAACGAAAAGTGAAGTGAAAAAGGCAGAAACTTTTTATTTAGAAACATTTATTGAAGATACATAACCACATGAGCTACAAAAAGAATGCGATCAACGTAAAAAAACCTGAAAAATAAAAATGCCATATTTGTCGCGTACGTAAAATTCATACAAAATGAAACAAAATATACAGTGAAAAAGTATTCATCCGAGCAAAAAATTTGTTCGAAATATTGACGGCTCTTAGGCCGTTTGAGTAATCTTTTTTACTAAATCGTGCCAACATTTGATAGGAATCTTAGCTCATTCTTTTTAGGAAAACACTTTCAATTCATTGAATTTAGGGTTTGAACATTCGTTTTGCATGGATTATATTTAGGATAATTCTCCGCATATGTTCAAACGGATTTTAATCCCACATTGCCAGAGCCATGTTACTACCTTGATATATTATTGCTTTGGAACTATTCACAATAACCTTGGCAAAATGTTTAGAGTCATGGTGTTGAAACACTCATTCAGATCCAAGATATAATTATTCTTATAGTTGGGATGGTGGTCTGAGTGGAGGCTGTTCCATTTTGTCTTCTAACTTCAATGGCTTCATTATGGACGTAACGTTCAATCTTGATTTCATCAGACCACAAAACTTGCTCAACCAACTAACTCTTCGTACTTTGGGGTAAAAACTCTTAATGAAAACTTTTCACTTCCCTTAATACATTTACAATAACCCTAATATGGGTCATTTTTTGGGTCTTATTGTAGTCTCAAATTGCTCTTGATAGCTTTGTGTGGAAAACTTCTACCTTCTTACTCTCGCGAATACATTATGACCACCCTTTTTTGGATGGTTAACTTTTGTACGGTTCCACCTATGTCGAAAATGTTACGGCGAGCAATGTACAACAATACTTTTCATGTCTTTGACTCCGATGAACTCTTTGCGCCAGTACTATTAGCGTAAGGAAGAAATATCATAACCATTTTCTGTTTTGTTATAGTGAATATTACATTCTTTCCGAGCTCACCACTTGGCATACTGTATGATGCGTCAGTGTGAAAAATTGTCCAAAATCCCGATTGCCGACCTCATAGTTCTAGACGCAAAATAAATCAAATCTGTTCATTTTACTTCTAACATCAATCCCTCACGCTCGTATCACTAGCTCCTATGTTCTTATGCTCATATTTTCAATACGAGTACGCACTAACGAGAGGGTTTTTCAGCTATGCGTCACATGAATTATGTTTTCTTAGTCACTTGTATTTAAATGCATTACCAAAATTTGACTACCGCAACGAAGAGGAACGCATTTTTTCATGCTTTTCTTCAAATCCTGTTTCAAAAATTATCATGGTATTACGATAACCATGTATAAATAGCAATTAAGGATCTAAATCATTTGTTTCAACACTTAACATGGGTATTACAATAACCATGTATGAATAGCAATTAAGGGTCTCTATGCTAAGATATTTTAATGTTTTTTTCGCTTTTATTTTCAATACATGTGCGCACTAATGAAAGTGTTTTTCAAATGTGCGTCGCGAGGATCGTGTTCTCTGAGTTACTTATATTTGAATGCACTGTAAAAATCAGATTAGGCATGGAAGGGAACTCATTTTTGTTGTGCTTCCCTGTCAATCATTTTTTGCTTCAAAATTTTACACGGGCATCACGATACCAATGTGTTATTATCAGTTTAGGATGTTAAAGTTAAGGTGTTTTGAAAACCAATGTATCTACATTTCGTGTTTGTACTCTATTGGAAATAAATGTTTTTTCTTTTCTTTTATTTCTAATAGGATCTTGTTGGGAAGTCACGAATTGAGTTCAGGAAATTTAAATTCGTCACTTATTATTATTTACCCCTCGTGCGTTTCAGCAGCACGAAGATTTAATCAAGTTGGTCTATTTCTACAAACGAGTTGGTTTTAACCTACGTTTTGTGTTTCATAATTTTTTCAGTAAAAGCTACCGGAGTACACCAGATTTAGGAAATTTTCCATGGTCCCAGTCATCTTCCATTTTTTTCTAGCATGATCTATTGTGCCTAGAGGCACATTTTAAATTCGAGAAATAGTCATACAACTGATTTCTGCAGTCCGCGTAGAAATTTTACGATCTGTCACATTTTTAGCCGACTCTTTTTGCCGTGACATTTTGCACAGAGGTAGGACAGACTTTTAATGAAAAACTAGCATTCTAAGCTATTGGTAACCTAACATCTCAAATCATTTAGATTTGGTCAAATGTTTCTAATATATTTTCCTGAGTAACCTTGTAGAAATCACATATTCGAGAATTATAGAATTATGTTAGACGGTGTCTGAATACTTTTTCCATGAATATTTGTTCAATTACTCACTAATTTTGATGCGGGAAGAGATACTATAATTTCGATGCACAGATATGTGTGCCAGTGTACAATCTTGTTCATTTTGTAAATATTGAATATTTTAAGGTCTTCAAACAATACTATTCAAAGAATTTGAATTTTTCGAAATGTCCAAATCCTTAATGCTATTGGGTGCCCTATACTTGCACGCGGCAGGTAGCCACTTGTGGGAAACCCATTCTTGTCCTATTATCATATAAGAATTCTGCTTGTTCCTTCCTTAGTTGGTTACTTAGTTAGTCCGTCCGTTACGCTTTTGTCCGAGTTAGCGGTATCATGGATGCCGAGTTCCTGAGTGTTACATTGAAAGATCTCCTCTACATGCATTGATGTGTTTGATATTTTATCAGGATAGGATAGGTCAGGATAACATAGGTTGTGATAGGTTAAGTTAGGTTAGGATAAGATAGGTTAGGATAGGTTAGGTTTGCATAGGTTAGGTAATACTGATGACATTTTTTCACGGGTCCATTGTTTTTTATGTTTGGCATATTATCAGGATAGTTTCGGTTAGGATAGGATAGTATTTGTTAGGTTGGGATAGGTTAGGTTAGAACATGTTAGGTTAGAATTTGTTAGAAATGTTGACCGAATTTTTTCACGGGTCCACCTAGCTTAACGATGACATTGGTTAAGTTAGGTTAGGTTATCATAAGTTTGGCAATGTTGACGGAATTTTTTCACCGGTGCACGTTTTTTATGTTTTTCATATTATCAGAATAGGTTTGGTTAGCATAGGTTAAACAAGATGGGTTAGAATATGTTAGGTTAGAATTTAAGTAATGTTGAACAAATTTTTTCACGGGTCTACCCAGCTCATTGATGACATAGTCCGTGGAATTTCCACGGGCCCTGCTAGTTCTTGTGATTGCCATAACTTCGAATCTCAATATTATATACGTAATTTATTTTCGTGCACAAAGACTTTGCCACCTTCTTTTCATTAGGTAAGGTTAATTAAGGAGTTTGGAAACTAGGCAAGGACAATTTATTTAAGAAAGAATCAATTTCGAAACATGGCTAATGTCCCTTTGTGCATTTTCTTAAACTACATTATTTTTTAACTCGTCCAAATTTTCAGACAGATAACAGCTATTGAAAAAATCGATTGATTCAATCAGAACTTGTAATCAGTGAAAAGCAAATGACTTTCTTCTTTGATCAATTTCTTTATTACTTTGCAAATATATACATTCAATTTTTGCGCTAACTACCTGATGTATTTTCTGAATTCCACTAGTAACGCGGAAAAAGCCGTTGACGGACAAGTAGAAGACAGTAAGCACTTCTTCCATTCGGAAGTAGATGGTAGTGACCCACACCCTGTTCTCACGATTGACCTGAACGGAAGCTACGCTGTTCACAAGATATCTTTTCTTCCTCGCACTGACCAAGCATACTATTCCTCATCGCAACGCCGAGGTGCAAACATCACAGTGAGTATTCGTGACCAAATACTTTAATTTGTACAATCTTGAACTACAGAACTTTGCTTCTAGCCACTGTCTCTATTATGGGAAAAGTTTCTCCTCTGACTTTTTTCTCATGTGGGAAATTCAATATAAATCAGCGACAAAATTAAAATGGAAAAAAAATTATAATAGCCACAATGAGGGAATGAAAAATACACAGAACTTTTGCCCATTTTGTGTTAAAACAAGAAAAGGCTAAAATTATTAACACTAACGCAGAACGTGAAAAATTGTCTTCAAATTTCAACTTGATTAATCTAACATATACCCAACCAGTTTTAGGTGCTGCTATTGCGTGAGGTCTACCGCACTATGACATGAGATCTACCTCTAGGTAGTACTATAGCGTGAGGCCAGATTAGGTTACTATTGGATATTACTTATTTCCGTACATTTAATTTAGCAATAAACACTTAATTTGTACATCTCAAACTGCATCTGGGTCAACAATATATGGCTGTAGACCTCACGCTATAGCAGCACCCAGTTTTATCAGTCCCAACTTATTGCCTCTCCTAACCTAACCTATTCCAATTTGTCCAATGGTATCCTAACTTTAGCTGTCCTAACCTCATCTTAACCAACAATCCTAAATGCCTTTCACAGACTGAATCCTATCCTTACTTAATGTAACCATAAAATATTATTCACATAACCGTTCCACAGTTATTAAACAGCTTCTTGGGAAGTCAGCTGTTAACAGCGTGTGAAAAATCTCCTCTACACATTTTGATTGATCGCTATCGTGGTGCTGAATATTATTAGAAGATTAAGGTCGCAGAAAAGGTTCAAGTATTAATTGTATTACATTGCCTCTCAACACTGAGGAAGAAACATTAAGAAAGTAGGTCAATTTGAAATTAAAATTTCCTAGCCTAAACCGGGTGAAAGAGCAGCCGAATCGCATCCAAGAAAGCCCACAGGCTCCTCAGAGTTGCAGATGCAAAAATGAAACAATGTACGTATATAATTTGGGAAAATTACTGTTATTTAGCAGTGCTTGCTATTCAACAGTTATTGGTAAATATCTAGGTTGACAATTTGACTAGTTTGTTTTGATCGTGTGTTTGATTTCATTTATTTCAAACGTGACATCGTATCGAAAGTTAGATTGAAAATTTCTGACCGAATCATTTTCTTTTAGGTATTATTTTGCTGCCACCAGCCCAATACTCAGGCAAATAATATTAAATTTTTCTTAAATCCATCAATAATAACGTTCGTCATAATAAATTAATTATCTCTGTTTTTCGGTGAGCGTGAGGTCAGAGCTGAAGGCTAATATTAATATGCATTTTATCATCATTTCATCATCATTATCATCGTCATCTTTTCATCGTCTCTTCCTAACTTACAAAGGAAATTGAAGACACTAAAGATTACAGAGGTTCGTTATCAACGAATACATCTAGTATATCGCAATGCTGCGGAGAGAGAAGCTGGGTAGACATTTAGTAAATGTGTTAACTTATCTGCGGGATCCAGTTTGGGCGTTGTCGAAGTATGTGCGAGGAGGCTGGCTGCTTTACGATCCTTATTCACGATTAATTAGAGTAAGACGAATCTCCAGGTAATTTACAGTGAATTGTCACTATTACAATCGCTTTAAGCAAAGAGGGTTCATGAGGGTACCGCAAGGGAAGATGCCAATAAGTTTTATATGATCTTGTACTGTTACTCTTCAATATCTAAATTATCGAGGGAACCTTCTCGATTCCTCAAGCAAACAACTGCGTAAGACTGCTGTTGCCCGCTAGGCTTGAGGGAATCAGGGCGCGTCTCTTCGTTAGTGAACAAACACGTTATGACAGTAGTGAATTGTTAATAATTGAAAAGCCCACGATAGTGATCATCATTGATTAGGATCCCGCATTAAATTTACAAAAATGAATAATATCCTAGATGATTAAGATTATAAAGACAAGAAGTACATTGTGATAGAGGAAAGGGAAAGAGGTATCTGATAACTTGAACTTGTAGTCCCTCAGCAGTGTCGTGGTGGTGATGTGAAGAGGGCAGTTGATGATGATGGTAAGGCGTAGCGTCGTCTGGCGATGTTGTAGGCAGAAGGAAATGGCACGAGAGGCAGATTGTGGAGTTGATTCGAAGTTGTGCTTATCCGCGAGAATATATCTTTGAGAGCGGTTCTTTTCGAAGATATGAAAGTCGTTGGCCAGACGTAGCATTTCAGTATTCCTCGTAGCGATTCCTTTATAAGTATAGATGTAGGGCAGTTATATCATGAGGATATAACAGTTTACCTAATTCAGTGACAGTTTTCACCGCTTTTCCTGGGTTGTTAACGGTTGGTTTGGTTAGGTTGTGAGTATCAGAATAGGGAAATCAACTTTACTGTTCTAATACATTTATATCCTTCATAAGAAATTTGAGAAATAAAATTGCCCAACACCTAGTATGAAAACAGTTATTTTTAAAAAGGTAGTGAAACAGATGACATGTTTACTCATACTGGTAGGTATACAATAAATATTGTACGTACATAATGGTACGTACAATAAACGAAGAATAAGAGAGCCGCCGAGTAAAAACTAGGGCAAATGTGCACAATGAGACCGGTTAAAATAATTAACAAATATACCAACCCAGCAACGGACCTGAAAAACTTTATCTCCCAGTGTGCGGAGCGACTTCCAGCGGATGCGGGTAGTGGCGATATAGCAACCGCCGTAAAGTTGATTGTTAGTAGAAAAGACAGAGGCCCAATAGTAATTTAATAAATAATGGTTAATATTTAACATTTAATAGTAAAGATGACGTAGGTTCACTCCGATAGAACAAGGTAGCCCCACTTTTAGAATCGTGAACCAGTCATTGGGAAGAAAGTTAATGCGGCTCAAAACCCGTCATAATCATGCAATTAATAATGAAAAAATGTAAACTTTGCACAATCAATCACTGAATGACTAAAACATGCAAGGGGAAGGGCTGGGGAAAATTGGGAACGAGGCCGTCGCCAAGCTGCAGCAATACATCCGTCGTGCCCGATGTCGCTCTTGCTAACCGGAGGTTCTGCCTAAAGCGCTGCCTAGCTATCCTGACAGCTTGACACAAGGGTACGGCCAGACTGAAGTCACTATACACGTTGGCACAGACGTTGGCGCTGACGCGCGCGTACGCAGGCAGTAGCTGCAATATCAAATACATGTATTGCCATGAGAGCGGCCACACTAGACGTGGACGGGCGCAAGCAGACCAAAGCGTACAGGCGCTGCGTCTCGCTCATGGTAGATCGTGCCCACGGTATACATAATTACTGATGCGTTGTCACTGCCAATGCCAACAAGATATTCCAACCTCAAAGCATTTTCTTTCAGATTAAAAATTATACCTGTGCCAGAACATTACAAATCATACCTGTGCACTTGGTTCGGTGGAGTTTCAAGTCATTGCAACTTGATTTAATTGCATTGCAAATAGCCACAGCATTGCTTGCATTCAATCGAATTAAATCCAACAGACTTGCTACAATATCGTTTCTCGATTTCGAGAAATATCTAATAATCCCGCCCAATAATTTATTAGTTGAAAAATCATTGCTTTCTCACATTTTAGATTTAAATCTAAGTACTGTACTTGGATTTCTTGAAGACCTCACATGCTAGGGAATGTTATGGAGTTTCTACCTCTAGTTTTTCTGTGCTTTCAACGAAACAAATTGTATTCCTGGCCTCACCATATACATTTATTACAATCACAGTCTCGTGAACGTCGCAAGCCCTGAAAGCTGCTAATTTAGCTTCAAAGGCCTACCAATAACGACCATCGAGGGTAGGCTTATCCTATAACCGCACAAGAATGGTCTTTCTCCGAAGAAACCTTCTAATACAAGAAGAATTTTATCATCGAATAGAGTGCACAATGCGACGACTCGGAAACTTCCCCCAACGCCTCAGCAGTAACATCCGAGTAAGACCCACTTTTCACATTTATCACCCTCCTGATGTCGGCCGATGGCACATCATGGTTCAGTGTCAAAGACACAGCAAGGTGCGAGAGGTCAAACGAGCCAGTTGGAGAGCTAACTTATACCGTCACCATAAGAGGCGCGTGAGTCATTCCAGGGTCGAGGCAGTTTTCAGTAATATGAATCATCCCCTGAACAAGTTGAGGATATTGGGAAAAAGTAAAAATCCAGATCAGGTTTATGATGATACTATTAAAGAAGAACAGCGAGACAGATTCGTAGCTACTTCGAGGGAGTACTGGTGTGTTTTTTAGACTCCAGTAGTGTCGGCCATCGTGAATGTATACCAGCAGGACAATTTATTCATTAGGAAAGGAGGTTATGCGACGCCTTCGTGTTGCTGTGCGAAATATAGGCGTCAAAACATCGGTTCCTTCACCATGACAGTGCACCCTGCTCATTCTGGTCACCTGACTTCTTTCTTACCTATCCAAAAACACTGCTCTTCTTGAAACCCTTTTATAAGCAAGCCTTCGCTTCTCTCTAAGATCCCATCTTGTGACTTCTGAAAATTCCTTAAACTGAAAACAACCCTCAAAGAGACGACTTTTGTACCTAAAGAGGAAATTGCCTAAAAAGGGACGTCAAAGCTTTACAGTTGTGTAATCACGGACTTACAGAGATATTATCAGCAATGGAACTGCACCTGGGGGAAGTGTGTCGCTCCCGAGAGCTCTATTTAAAAGCTCGTTAAATATGAACATAGTTTGTAAAGTTTGAACAATTGTTTTCTTCATGGAGACCAAAGTTGAATACATTTCGAATAGACCTCGTACCCTATCGCATCATGCACATGATGCGGGCAAGTGTACAATTGATCATAAGTACATAAAAACATAAATTTTAATCGAAAATTAAGGAACCTCGAAGAATGAGGGATATTATTTAATTTTTACATTGTGAGTTCTTATTGCAACTTACATCTGTAATACGAGACCTGAAAAATGACGAGCTATTTTGCCCTTGAATTCTGTGAATGAAGAAAAATGGATTTTTTTCTACGAAAGTTTCTTTTACAGTAATGAAACGGGTTTAGATAATTTTACTCCAAGTGAAGCGAACAGTAACATAGTTAGCCATTATGTAACATGTTTCAGCTTGTGTTTCGTTCTAACGGAAATAGGAGAAATTTCACCACACCAAAGTTGCTATGAGGAAGGTATAAAAGGAAAGCAAATATGTTTTTTTCAATCGGTGTTACAGGTAAACTGACCCAATTTAACATCATGCAATGTAATACTTCTACTGAGATAACACTTGCTCAGATATACCTCTTGTGTAACATTTTATTGAATCAAATTTCATCAGAACTATTTCATACACTAACGTATTTTCCAAAAATTTACCTTCTACTTTGAAATTTTGTATTGAATTCAGTGATTTCATTTTTTACTTAATCTCATTTAGTAGTCTTTCTTGTACCAGGGTTGAGCCGATTTCCTTTAACATATAGAGGGGTTATTTGTTCGCTCCTCCTAAACTCCTTGTTGCATTTCCTTTTTGAAGAAAGGCTAAATCTCCTATTTGCTGCAGAATGAAAAATCGAGAAATACCTCAAGCCACAAATTTGAGACAGCAGTTATTCCGCTGTGTAGAATTCAAACTATCTGCTTGTATCACTCTTTTTATAAAATATTCAGCATATCATTTTCCTTTCCTCTCACCTACATACAACCAGACATTAATTTTTTGCCATCCCCAGAGATTAGCGACCCACATCATTTACGGACCGATGAACTTCCTTCAATTTTTCTCTAATGCACATTCTGATACATAATAATCAAAAAATATATTCTGAAAGGGAAAGTTTCATAAAAGTCTATTGGAACTAAAAGATTCTAATACAATCAATTTCTCTGCCGGAATTTTCTTATTTAAATTTCCGAATGGATGTTCATGATGTTTCAAAAAACAGTAGTGACATCACACACTAGGGTCTTAAATCCATCTCCAGCCATTTCTCTTTTCGCTGACAGCGTTTTATGAAATGAATATTTTGCCGAGGAATATCATAAGTTCATGATTTCAATTTAGAAAGTATCAGTAATTTGATTGAATTAGTGAGGATAAGCTAGTTTAAAATTTAATAAACGAATTAGGAGAGTCGAAAGTTAATGAAATAAGTACGCAATATTGAAAGGGTAGCTAATATTTTCTTATAATTTTATAGATCTACGTGGGGTTTTCCGAAGTGACCGATGGCAACTACGCAGGCGCGTACGAAAAGCTTCTCTTCATCGAGAAGCAAAACACGACGGCCCCCGGACAACTTGGATGGCTGCACCAAGAAGCGCCAATTCCTGTTTGTGGGCGCTATGTGGTGGTCAAGAAAGAGCAACCAGCAGCTAGTGAAGATCAGGCTCTTGAAATTACTGAAATTCGGGTGTTCAGTCGAAATCCGTAAAGCTCAACGAAAAACTACTGGTGCATGAAGGACAGCTTTTGTCAAATGCATTGATTTTTTCATGTGATTGATTTCTTCCCTAAAATTTGCCATCCATTGTGACCACCGAAAATGCTAATGCTGCAGTTAAATTGATCAAATTTAAAACTCTATGAACGTCCCTTTTTCTCTAAATTTACTCAGAACTCTTGCTGAAATATGTCTCTTCGATGAAAATTTTACTGCGACAAATTTCAGTAAAAATATTTAGCTGAGTTACTCACTTAGCAAAACTTTCGCCTGCTATTTTCAGTCATAAACAAATGCAGTACTACTTATTAGTTACTGTGCATGTCGGTTAACCTCGTACAAAAACGATACGACAGAAGCCACTAACGATTTAGTCATCGAAGCGATCTTATCCAACTGGCCAGCTCGATAAAGGAAATCAAGTACGAGAGTATGATTTCGTAAAGGAAAAGTTTTCATACCAGTTTGGAGATCGATCTTTAAGTGTCTCTCGATCGTTTCCTCCTGACACGGTGACCTTTCGCTCGTAATTTTAGAATTGTGAATCTGCGTGGCACTGACGTAAAATTTTTAGCACAATTTTTGTAATGGCGCTCCCCGACGTCATCTTACGCGAACCTCAAAATTTGTTGGTAAAAAATTGGTCTTCGTTTCGCAACTGATGCGACGCTTGATTCAACTTATGAATAACTTGGAATTTCGCGTAAGATGCCTCGAAGTATGACTATGAGTATCTTATATGAATATTATTTCTTCCACACACCGAAATAACCAAGTGACGTACCATTTAATCGTGTTGTTTGTTGAATGTGCATTTCTTTCATATACACACACTATAAATGATAAATGTAACTTGCGCCATTCAAACCATTCAATTACTATAAATTGTGTGCAAGTATTTGTCATTAATGCAACACCGATTATATTTTCAATTCATTCAAATGTAAATTTTGCATGAGGGAAACTGTTCGCATAAGCCTTGAGCCTTACGCGTTCGCATAAGCCATAAGCCTCAAGCATCGTAACCTCGTATTTTGCTTGTTTTTCTTCAAATACCGTCACAAGCAACACTTAATATACATTATACAATGTGTTTACGTAGTTTTATTAATTTACATATTTCATGGACTCAACACCTCACTTCAGTTTCAAATGTGAGTCAACATTTAGAAAGGGACTATGCGATGGTGACAGTGTCCTCCGAATGTATTGTCAAGCCCTAAACATTAGTTTTAAAATAAAATACATTTTTATGTAAGCGCAGATCTGATCCTTTCGGCAGAAGTTTTGTCTTTTGAGGATAAAATCCTCCGACTCAATGAGGGCAGCCGTGAGCGCATCGACGCTCACGGAAGAAACGTATTACCCATTGCCGACCACTTACTAAAAAAACTACGCGAAAAACTATTAATGAACAATTCTCATTCGCAAAAACAAAAAACAAAATATTCCCTTGGTTTTGTGCAGTGTGTCTTGATACGCGTGATGATTTGGGAGTACAGAAAGTAGCTCACAAGTCTTCGCTCACTCGCTCACACACGCCAGACCTGAAACTGAAACGATCCGTTCAGCATGGGTCATTGCGCAGTAGGATGTGAATGAAGCAAAATTAGAAACGCATATAGTGTCAGAGTGATCATTTTCTAAATGTTACTTTTTAGTCATTGACGAATAAATTTTTTTAGAATTTAAGGTCAGTCAATTCAATGTCAAATCAAAAGTAGATTTCTCATTATTATTCAAGAATTTCCCAGAAAAACCAATGCTGAGTCGATAACGATCTACTAAATTTTCTGGGAGACATTTAATTTTCTGGGAGATCAAAACACTCAGTCTCCTCATTAAAATAAACGGCATCAGCAGCCTCATTCCCCAAGTGGGAAATTCAGGCATTATTTAAACTCAATTCAGCGTTTAGATAATGAGCAAAACGTGAACGGTTTCCTCCATGCGATTCATGGAAAAAAATAGAAGTGAACAAAATTTTGCAAGATCGACAATTTTTGCATCGACAGATCGCGTGGCTAGCAGAACGGAACATATGCGGCCAATGCGCTGAATTGAATGTTTCACTCTCGTTACGAATTTCCATTTAAAACTTAATATCATGACTAATTTAATTAATCACACTGGGGGTTTGAACACAAACATTACATATTCTTATAATGGGTACACGGATTTGTGCGGCTACATTACATTACATGACATATCGCATTACATTCAGCCTCAAACAAAAAAAGTACAAGCGTATAAAGGAATGTCCAAAGGGAATGCGGCGGAACTGATACTTATCAAATCTAATAATAAAGGCTGCATATTTACGACTCTCTTCCTCTAGTTCTACCTGATGGAAAGCGGATCTCAAGTCTAAACTCGTAAAAACACTGTTGGCACCTAATGTGAAAAGAATTTCACTTAGTCAAGGAATGGAGTAGGACTCCTTAACGATGAAATTGTTTAAAGCTCTCAAGTCAATCACGGGCCGTCTCTCACCATTTTTATTTTTTACAACTACAACAGGAAAATTATTGAAGGTTCGATTATTCCTTGTGAGAGCATTTGCTTATTAATTGGGATAAGATCCTCCTGATATTTGAGGTGAATACGATAGGGAGGAATATTTAATTCTGGTGCATTAGGTCTAAGAATAATTTTGTGCTTAATAACATTTATTACACCTATCGTCTCGCCTTCCAAACTGATATCTTCACGGAAATTATTTAAAAAATTAACCAGCAGTGGTTCAGCGTCAATGTCGTCACACGTTACGTCATCTAAAGTTGATGGGCGACGTTCGCCTCTTGGTTCATTTGGTACATTGAGATTTTCCTGTTCGTCAACACGAGAGCAATAACAATTTTCACTCAACTTGCCGACCTCCGACCCACGTCTTTCCTCGCTCATGGCATTAGAGATTCCACCACGAACTGGGTTGAGCTGGGTTGAGATCCAAGGCTTATTGAATTTTACTATACCAGCTTCTCTTACAGTTAATCAACTAATTAAGTAAATCTCTTTTTCTACCTTTCCATCTTTTATAGCTTTTATATTAGTCAACATAGAGTTTTCATTCAGATTAATGACATCATCTGTAGTATTCAATAATAACACGGGTACATTCACATTCTGATCTATCGTAACTAGAGATTCTGAAATATGTATTCCATTACTCAATAATCTTTTATTCACAATGTACCTTCCCGTTTTAGCATTTCTTACAAAACCAGTTATAAATTGCACCGAGTTACCGGGGATCTCCACAGCTGTGCTAGGCAATACGAAAAGGCTTTTTCTTCCTCTCTGCTTCTTTTGATCTCGCTCTCGAGATTTTTTTTTATCATTTCTTTTGATCTCACTTCTTTTGATCTCGGAGTCAAGCAACAAGACTCGTTCGATCTTCGATAAAACGTATTACGTTGCAGCTCTCCAAGTCCACAACGTCCAAAAGACGCCAATCCGTTTACTCTATAGGTAAAAATGGCAAAGTGACTTCTTTCAATGCTAGTTTAATGTCAAAAAAGCTTTCACTGCCAAATTCCATAGTTTTCAATGCCTAATGCCAAATTTTAATTTTTCATTGCCAAAATGACTATTCACTGCCAAAAATGACCAAATTTGGCAGTGAAATATGCCAGTTGGCAACCCTGATGTACATTGTACCGTGCTACACTGTGACACTGTCACGTTTTAAGAGATCGCTTGGGCAGCCTCACTTCGCATTGATGACAAGCCACGATTTTATCTCTGTCACTCAAATAGGTTTTACTATAAGTAAGAAAATTCAGTGCGATCTAACGTATTGTATTTTTAGTAAATAGAAAGCTTCAAAACTCAGAGCATTTAAGATATTGAATTTATTGCTCTGTCGTTTCACCATTTAATGATCATGAAACAAATAACAAATAGTTTTCAAGTCTCAAGCAAACCATTAGGTCTCTGTAACAACGTTAAGCCTTTGATTGACTTCAACACATTGACCGCTATGAATAAAAACAGTGATCATGTCTCACACCACTTGTCACACGTACTTTACAGCGGGTAGTATCATGACAATATTATTGCGCTAAGAATTAATTATGAATAATATTGTTTGTGATATTTTGAAAGTTGTCTCAATAAATGTTTTGTATTTTTTTTAGTTAGACCAAAAATTGTTGTGGTAATAGAAAACGAAGAACTTCGGTCGTTTGGGAAAGTTGCGTTGATAAAGCTAGGTCGAAAAACAGGTTTAAGGAGTATGAGTGTTTATATGTTCGTCAGTGTGTACTGTAGACGCCAGAGCAATAAGTTATGAATATTTATTCAATAATTTTACCCCGTGTAACACAAATGATTAATAATGCAAGCAACAAAATGAAGTTTCATCAACTTTATCAGTTTGATAAAGCAAGCAAGCAACAAAATGAAGTTTCATCAACTTTATTCCAAACCAATGGAAACACTCCATAATTAGACCGTTGCATAAAACTGG
>JACJUY010007942.1:0-10484 GCA_014220935.1 Platorchestia sp. MABIK
ATCGATCTCATTGGATGTACAATATTGTACTGAGCTTATAAGGTCAATACATTCACAATGCATTAAATGTGAGTGTATTGTAAGATCCGAAGCTTTCAGTATGATATTGTACACCCCGTGAGGCGAGGCGCGTGCAGCTGGGGGCGATTTTTTATTCCATGAGCAACGGACGGTCAGCCGCGATTCGAATTTGGTTCTGAGGAGGTACACGGTCGGTAGGCAAGGCGGGTCACGGGTGATTCGCCGGCGGTTTTGTATCCGATAACTAGGACATTTAACCTCTAAACCGCTCGTATTTCAACCAAAAAACGACCGTATTGCCAACGCTGTTCCACCGGCGATACAACCAAAATTTTCAATTGGGCAGTAAACTTTTGTTTCAAATGTGCTGTTAACTTCCTGACTTGATAAAACTTAGTTGATAAGTTTCGTACGTTTACTTATCCCAGTCGGCCTCATTCCAGCAAGACCGTTAGAAAAAGGGTGATAATGGTATATTACATGCATTCCAGAAAATTAATCGTATGCATATTTTGCAACGTGTCAGTTGGGAGAAGAATTTTAGAATGAGACTTGGAAAGAATTTTGTGGACTTACAATTCCATTTCATCGTTTTTTTTAACGCATTTGAGAAAGCTCTGCCACATTATCAGTTGAATTAATTGTTTTGTATATTGATTCTATGCAAATACTTCTACACATATTTTGTACTGATTATAATTATTCATGACAAAGAATTACGTGTGACAGCAATATTTTGTGTCATTTTTGAGTTCGTTGTACCCATTATTTTATAGGTCTTTATCTTCATTAAACTTGGAATCGGGAAGCATCGAAGGTTGAAGCTTAATTTTGCAGATAAGGGGGGACCGCACATCAATATCCTTTACTTCCATGGATGGGAGGGAGAGCGAAACTCAATATTGTTAATGTCAAACTTTTTCAAGCAATATAAATGAAATTTTGAGAATTGACTTCGTGTGATGATGGACTAAGATTTCTTACTATTCTAATTCCTTATCAAGCAATCATGATCGTAAGTTTGTGTATAAAAGCAGACATTTTTCATAAGTCGTGGGTATTGTGCTCATGAAACTTATATTAGAATATACGTAGGTAGTAGTTAACTTTTGAATGGTGACTTAGCTAAACAGAAGTATGGTACGACGTAAATAATTATGTTTTTATTAAATCGAGCCTAGTGAAGAGTACTAGTACACCTGTTGTAAAATTTGCATTCTGAATTTGGAAATAGTGTGAAAAGTTCAATAGGTTCATCAGATCTAACGACGATGGTTTTTTCACATAGAGATAAATTTGTTTCTAGGTATAAGAATGTTTCCCATTCTATGAATGTATACAAAATTAAAAAAATCTGTAGTATCAAAATGAGTTTTCATTATTGATTAAAGTTTAATTATCACTTTTTCTGACAGGAATTACTCTTGTATTTACGTTTGAGTTTTGGAAGAAGTCAGAAGAAAAGAACTTATTAAGGATTTCTTCATAAATAAGTACATATACAGAACCCGTGTATTCGACCCTTTCAAATTTAGAAAGTATTTTTCCAACTAGACCTATTTTTCAGCGTTTCAAGGCATTTGATCATATGGCTGAAGCATTTGGCAGAGTAAGATGGAATGGAAGACTGTCTCCGGTCTTTTCAGAACGATACAACTATTGTATCTATCAAAATTATATGATTATGTATATATGAAAATGTGAGTTCCTGAGCTGAGGGTTAGTATGACCCCTTTTTGGAGAATAGGTTTATTCTTTGCAATGGACGATCCAATTTGGGTATATTACTGAACTGTTTTACTCTGTTAATTTTGTACAAGTGAATGATTATTTCATGATTGTCTTTAAAAATTTAGATAAAAGTGGCTATACAATTGTTCGAAAAATCATGAAAAAGCATAGATCAATCTTCAAAAAAAGGAATTAATATAATCAAGTACAAAATTGACTCGTTTGAATCAATACACACAATGTTATCATGACACGTTTATCACTCACATTCCTATTTCCCCAATTAATAATGAGGTCAACCAGAAAAATTTCCTTTCAATGAAAGCTAAAAAAGATTTATATGTACAATAGTTCGACGCCCGAGATAAGAGCCTGAAAATTTTTTCAAGTAATTAAAACATTACTTTAAACTAGTAAAATAATAAGCCTTCGAAAGAAAACCATAGGAGGAACAAATTATTTCTAGAGGAGGTTGATGCATAAAATGTTTATTATTGTTTTGAAAAACGTCAAAGCATAAAGTTCCTTATTTGATAGACATACACATGTATTATTACATCCATATCAGTAATTGAATCGAAGATTGAGGTGAAAAACAACATGAAAATATACTTTCATGACTATATTGTTATAAAGTTGAGGAAGCATAGACCTACCGTAAATGCTACTGAAAAATTCCTTGAAGGACTTTCTCCCCTTACATTCACGCTTAGGAATCTCCGGCAGCCGTTGATTTTGTTGGAAGTAACGAGAGGAAAATAAAGAAAAAGTCAAACGGAAGAGGAGACAAAACGTTACCAAAGTCGAGTGTGTATTCTGATGGCCCATGAAACACCAGCAATACATAGTAGAACAGAATGGAATACATAGGTAGGGAATGATATAGAATGGAATACTGTTGAATAGGATGATGTAGAATAGAATGTTGTAAGGTAGAATGCTGGGAGATAGAACAGTGTAGGATAAGTTCCTGTTGAACAGAGCGGGGCTCGGCTGGCTTGTGTTAGGCTGTGCTGGGTTGAGCTGGGCTGGCTTGGGTTGGGCTGCACTGGGTTGAGCTGGGCTGGCTTGGGTTGGGCTGTGCTGGGTTGAGCTGGGCTGGCGTGTGTTAGGCTGTGCTGGGTTGAGCTGGGCTGGCTTGGGTTTGGCTGCACTGGGTTGAGCTGGGCTGGCTTGGGTTGGGCTGTGCTGGGTAGGGCTTAACTGGGCAGGGGAGGGAAGAAAATGTGAGAAGAAGCGAGGGAAGGAAAGGAAAAGGATGGTAAAAAAGAAAGAAGTGGTATAAAAATGAAGAAAGTAATAGAAAAAAAAGAAGAAGAAAGAAACGAAAAGAAAAAGGGAACAAAAAACGAGAGAGGAAAAAGAAAATAAAATTGTGAGAAAAGGATAAGGAACGATAAAGAAAATGGAAACAAGAAAAGAAAAAAGAAAAGACGAAAACGGAAAATGGAAGGAATAAGGAAAATAAGGAAAAACACAGCGAAAAAATAAGAAAAGATATTAGAGAGATGAGAAAATAGAAAGAAAGGACAATGGAAATGTAAAAACACAAACAAGAGACGAGGAATGTGAAAGTAACATAAATTACAAGAAAAAGTAAAAGGGGAAAGAAAAAGAAGAAGATAAAGGAAAAGAAAATACGATAAATGGAAAAGTAATTAGAAAAAAAAAATTTAATGGGAAACATGTAAAAGGAAAAAAAAACACGATGAAAAGTGAAATAAATAAAAAGGAAAACCAGTGAAAAAGGGAGAGAAGGAAAGAAAACAAGAAGAAAGAAAATAAAATTGTGAACAGGAAAAATTAACACGGAAATGAGAAATGAAGGAAAAGGAAAATGGAAAAAGAAAAAAAGAAGCAAAAAGCAAAAAAGGGAAAAGTAGTAACACGAAATTTTAGATAGAACCTATTACTGAGCGTGGATATAAATTTCGTTACAGAATCCATTCAAGTGCTTGCGTAGGCTCTGATATAAAGCACAAAGCATGTTGCAAATATTGAATTAACATACTGTGTGTGATCAAAGGTAAATGGACACCCCCTAAAACAGGTTTTTCATTTTGGGTGCATTGTGCTGCAACCTACTGCCAGATACTCCATATCAGTGACCTCAGTAGTCATTAGACACCATGAGAGAGTAGAATGAGGCGCTCCGAGGAACTCACGGACTTCGAACGTGGTCAGGTGATTGAGGAGCACTTGTGTCAGAAGTCTGATGAAAACGATGCTTCGCTAGGTGTAAGGAGCTTAAGCATTAGACGATTGAATAGTGGAGAAACGTGGTGTGTAGTGACGAATCACGGTACACAGCGTGGCGATCCGATGGCAGGGTGTGGGTATGCCGAATGCCCAGTGAACGTCATCTGTCAGCGTGTGTAGTGCCAACAGTAAAATTCGAAGGCGGTGGTGTTATGGTGTGGTCGTGTTTTTCATGGAGTTGGCTTGCACCCCTTGTTGTTTTGCATGGCAGTATCACAGCACACGCCTACATTGATGTTTTGAGCGCCTTCTTCCTTAAAACTGTTGTAGAGCAATACGGGGATGGCGATTGCATCTTTCAACACGATCGAGCACCTGTTCGTACTGCACGGTCTGTGGCGGAGTGGCTACACGACAATAACATCCCTGTAATGCACTGGGCTGCACTGAGTCCCTTGAATCCAATCGAGCACCTTTGGGATGTTTTGAAACGCAGACATCGTGCCAGGCCTCACCGACACATATCGATAATTCTCCTCAGTGCAGCACTCCGTGAAGAATGTGCTGCCATTCTCCAAGAAACTTTTCAGCTTCTGATTGAAAGTATGCCTGCGAGAGTGGAAGCTGTCATCTAGGCTAAGGGTGGGCCAACAACCTATTGAATTCCAGCATTACCGCTGGAGAGCGCCACAAACTGCAGACATTTTCAGTTGGGTGTCCGGATACTTTTGATCACATAGAGTAGCTCAATACTCATTTCCTGCTTTTTTTTCCGCCAGCTATTTTAGCAACATAGACTAACTGTCGTGTGAAAATTTCCACGATGTAAACTTCTGTCTCGTGGTTTATTTTTAAATTCGTGGCTGCGTTTCGCTTTGTCCCAAAAGAAGCATGCACTGAGCGTTGCACCAAGCTGGTCGGCCCCATTACTGGTGAAGCTTCAACAAATGCCGCTCAGTCAGGGGCTTCAATACTCGGTTGAGCAGCCGTCAACAAGTGCCACGTCATTCAGTGCCTGCCATACAAGTACGCAAGGGAATTACTGTGGTTGCTCAGAACCTATTTCATTCAAATGAAATAGTTCATAGAGAAGAAGTATAATTTATCATATTAAATTTTATGCAGGACTAATTTTTAACATGCTCTTAGCCAGTGATGAGCGTCAATGTAGAAAGATTATGTTTTTTATTGAAGAGTTGCTTCATTTTTAAGCCAGAAACGTCGAAGAAAACAGTACATGTTAGACACCAAAAATAATTACTATTGAGAACTACCTCGAAACAAAGATTGCATAACTTCATGTAAGAAAAATTTTCAATTTTTAAATCAAAGCAATTTATTCCAATGTGTCGTATTATCGGAATAAATGTCAATCTTCGGTGAGCATTATGTCCTCTACCCATTTTATACAGGGTTTTCAGATGAATCAATATAAATTTTTAAAAGTTGGCAATTCTGATCCTTCTATAAATTAGCAAACACTGAAGTGTATTAGTTCTGGGTAGTTGTGTATGAAGCTCTCAATTTACACACAGAGTTCGTGGCATAAATTTTACGAAATGGAGCAGTCGAAACGCTAAGCAATGTATGAACTTCGCCACGCTGTCCGAAGTCCAGCCTCTATAGCTAATCGATGCAAAATGATAATCAATCAGCTAGTGATAATTGTGGGCCCTTTGATGAATTTAGCTGTTGTTGAAAAGTTACTCACACTTAAAAAATAACACACACAAACCTCACTTTCAACCAAGCCCCCCAAAAAGCGTCAAGGCCATTTCAAATATGTCCGTATCGGTATTGGGTGTGATGAAGCTCGTCGCCAAAATTCACAAAGCGATCAGAGATCTTAGTTTACCCCTTATGCACAAAGTAAGAAGTATCTCCTAACCAACAAGATGTCAGAAGTTCCTTTGGAGAGGTACAGGAAAGTTTTGAATCTGTTGAAGACAAACAGATCTACTACCAAATTTTTCTGAGATGAATATCACAGTAGGAAGAGCGTGCTTCTACGAGCATTGGACTGACGTTCAACTTACGTCTCCAATGAAAATGTGAATACTGAGTTTTGATACTATGTCTAAAAGCGAAAATTATTCCAAGGATGGACACCAAGACTTCAAAAAAGAACTTCTATGATTTAGATAGTTATCGGAAAAAACGTCAACTCGTTCGAACCGCTGAAAATTTATGCGCCTTATCCAGCTTTTGAAAGCGTTTAAAACTGTCACTGATGCTGAAAGCGGTCATACCGAATAAAACATTTGTTCTCTTGGTTTGATGAATGAACTCTGAATATTTTAAAGCATCATGTTATGTTTTAATTTAGTTATTAGGATTTCAGCAAAGAAAGGAAAATTGTTCTTACTCATCTGAAGGACCTAGTACATGTACAAAAAGTTGAAGAATATAATGGAAACACCTTGGAAAATGAGCACAATATATTTTAATAGGGTGTAGGTCCACCTTTTTGAGAAAACAACAGCCTCATTTCTCCGAGGCATTCATACATACAAATAGTGATTTGTTTCCAAAGGAATTTCAGCCCACTCTTCAGTTAACACACCCTCCAGTTCTTTTAGAGACGATGGTGGCAGAAATCGACTTCTCAGATGAATCTCTAAAACCGACCATGAATGCTCTTTAATATTGATGTATGGGAATTTTGATGTCCAGATAAGATGCACAACTTCATTATAATGTTCCTCGTGCAATTCTTTAACAATTCTAGCTCTATGGATTGGGGTATTATCATCTTGAAAGATGACGTTCCTCTCCGGAAACAGTGCTTGAACCTTGGGATGAACTAAGTCGCCTAGAATTCCTAAATAGTCTCGGCTGTTAATTCTTCCGTGAAGGGAAATCATTGGCCCCGGCAGATTTCCAAGAAATAGCACCCTAGATCATCACAGAACCCCGCCATGTTTTGCGGTAGGGAGAAGGCAGTCTGAATTAAAGCCTTCCTTTGGCTGTCTCCAAACGTACACTCGGTCAGATGTCGGAAATAAGGCAAACGATGATTCGTCAGAGAATATCGCATTTTTCCACCGTTCGACGGACCAATTTTGGGGGTTTCTATACCACTCCAAGCGCCTCGAAAAATTTATCTCTGAGAGCAGAGGTTTTCTAATTCAGTTCTTCCGTAGAATCAAGATTTGTTCAGCTCCCGACAAACAGTTTTTGCGGAAACTGGATTCTGTAGGTGTTTATTGAGGTCTGCAGTGATTTTAAGAACTTTGGTCTTGTGACCTCTAACAATTTGATTTAGAGTCTGACAGTCTCTCTCAGACAACTTCGACTTCCGGCCAGACTTGTGCTTTGCTGAGGACGTTTTTCCTTCTTTCGAAGGCAGTCATTACTTTTGAGACAGTACCTTTTGAAATGTTAAGCATTCGGGCAGTTTCTGTAGCACTAGCACCTGCCGTACGAGCACCAACAATTTCGCCTCTTTAGAAGTCAAAGAGGTCTACCATTTTTATAAGGTTATAACGAATTTTTCTCGGAGATATCTGTAAAAAGCAGTTAATTTAAATAAAATATCAAATTGCAACCATAATAAACACCAAAACATTAAAATATGTCAAGTTTTGATTGCTTTTACCACAGTCATAAATTATGATTTTAAAATGTTTGGTGTTTCCATTATTTTGTTCAACCCCTGTATGTGTCTTATGCAAAAATTTTCATAAGCGAAAATGGACCTGATGACTACGAGTCGACTGTGCGTCAAATTCTTCTGTACTGTGTGTCTTTTTGCAAACAATGTTTCCATAGGTTTCCTTTGCAAACTTATTTCCCTTATGAAACATTAAATTTTTTGTTCATTCATTTGTGGATGACGGTTTTGAAAACCAAATTTAGTTTAATAAAATGGAAATTCTTTTTCTGCTTTCTACTGTGCAGAGTTTGATCGCGTCTAAACATTTTTACCCTGTGTATAAATGTGTGTGTAATAAATCAAAGCCAAATTAAACTCTGCTCAGTTAGATCCCAAATAAAGATCGAATTTCTATTTGTATCCCGTTCACTTCGAAACTATCCCGTTCACTTACTGATTCATCGTTTCATTCGCAGTGAAAGATTATTTTGCGAATATTGCAGACGACTTCCTGCATGAATTGTCAGTGATCGTTCTGAAAGTGGATATTCGTTCAACTATCGCCTGTTTTTTGTAAATCTTATCACAATGTTCTAAGATATTCATCATATGTGACAAAAGCTTTATTTTAAATAATTAGATGTCATAAGCGTTGAAGAGGCTACTTGTCCTGCTATGAACTTCATTCGAACAAACAAATTCACATATTATTTAAGCGTTTGTGTCAAATTTCGAATGATTTAAAGCATCAGTGAATTATTAGGATGTATCAAACTGCTTATCGTGATAGGACAGCAGCTAATGATCGATATATTGACAGTAGGAGTATGCTTAAAAATATAGTCAAGATTTCAAACTTTGATTTAATCGGCAATGACATGAGATAAGTTGAAAATGAATTACATTGAATAGTTTGCCATCGAAGGTGAAGTATCGAATATTGTGACTAAAATCCGGTGGAAATGTGAATGAGCTAGCTCCTCTTACCAGAGAGAGAGAAAAGTGTTTAAGCTTACTTGTTTAATCTACCCTAGAAGAACTAGGCAGAATCAGTTAGCTTACTCTCTGAACTACGTTCTTTGTCTTCTGAGCATGAACAGTCGAGCGTCGAGCAGACCAATTTTTCTGTTCTCATCAAAACGTCATAGGTCTGTATCGGTGATTACTTTCTGCCTTCATTCATTTCCTAACAACGATACATAAATGAGTTTGAAGACACGATGGCAACAAAGCAATCATATCGCGATGAAAAATATGATCACGGTAATAATGCCTGCAAAACTCTGCCATGTCGTTCTACGTAGAAGGCCTAAATAAAATCGTCATTGAAGTTGCTAACATCTCCTCAGAAAGCAACCTCCGTGTACTTGGAGAACTAGTGCGTTGGATTTGAAAAGAAACGATTTATTCATTAAGCGATAAGTTGAACATCCGTGGTCGATCATATATAATCTCTCCTTTCACTCTGTTGAACATTAAAATAATTACAGGTCTCGATTTTCTAGAGATCTCAACGCCACCTGTTGTACAGTCGGCGGCCAATGCACGAAAAATGTATCTGAATTACAAAACCGAGAGCATTACAATATTCGAATTTTTTGTGTATTTCTCCTAATTTTATTATATTTAACAATGATTGTTCATTTACCAGTGTGTGATACCATGAGCTTATTGTTCTTTTAAAGTTTAGCAAGTAAGTGTGTAATAAGAACGAATTTATATTCGTATCACGTTCACACACATCAATATGTTTTTGTCGACACCCATTATACAAGAGTTCACAGTTTCATTTCTAGTCAAAGAATACCGTTACAAAATTTCAAATATCCATTTACCTCACGACTATCCTCTTCAAGGCTGCCTGGTTTTATCTTGAAATAATTATTTCACAGCCGAAGCACTGATCAGTATTGAAGAACGAATATGGATCATTAGACCTGCGTTTAGAAAACCATTCACATAACCTTATTATTTTCAAATGTTGACTTTCCGTGAACCTTTATACACACTAAAATTCAATATGACTTCTTTCGAAGGAAAGTAAAAAATTCGTTTTTCCACATTTACTTAAAAATCGAAATACAAAAAGATAGAGATTTATTGGACTCGATTGAAGTATCAACTGAAAATTACTAAAAAGAATATTTAATAAGTGATAGAACAAAAAAAGCGCATCCTAATTATTTCAAAACCTTAGTGTACCTAAATTAAACACCTACACTACTAGACACATCTATGAACATCACAGATCGCCAGTAATACATACTACCTTGAGAAGTAAACATTCATTTCAAGAATATCACTTAAAAGAGTAACATTCACAGTGCCTCTCAGTCCCGAAGGTGAAACTAGTACTGTAAAGTTCGCAATAATTAAATTCGGTCGAGAACTTTTTTAGATTTGGCTCACTGGGAGTCGAACACTCCAACTATTAGGAGCATCAAACTTTTGAGAGTAGCCTCTGTTGGGCCATTATATTTCTTATATCCGTTGCCGTTGAATTCATTGATATGACTCAGATATATCTGATTTTCCGAGTATGACACCGAAGCATCAATAACTCGAAGCTAGTTTTGATTGCAAGATAAAATGCCTGAAAATCCTCTCGAGAGGTGAAGCTTTTTAGAGAAGACCGAAGTCACGAATCATCGATTCACTGTACTCGAAAACAAGGAAGGATAATTTTTGACACTCATACCTATTTAACCTTAAATTTACACGAGCTGTGAAATGAAAAAATATACCATTATTTTCGGTTTGTCCTAGAGAATTTATTATCGTGAATGATTTACAAATGCTTAGAGATAGGAGAAAAAAAAACTACTCTTCAACGTAACAATGGACGTTATAAGAACTAAGGACGGTGAGCAAGGAGTTTATCATTGAATAATGAACCTGAGAAAAGTTAATGTGCACTTTGGGGACATGGAAAATATTG
>JACJUY010007943.1:12592-28336 GCA_014220935.1 Platorchestia sp. MABIK
CGCTCATGGACTGAATTTTGTGTGTACTCACGAAATCGCGCTAGATTTTCGACTCTATTCTCTCTTATTTCATAATCTAGTTTTTAGACAGGAATATTCCTCTAAGCTTGACTCTGTATTTCATTTGTAAGCTATATAATACCTACTTCTTACTGTTTACTAATTTTATGTGGCTGATCACGCTGATATATTGGGTGAAATCGACACAGACCTCAATCATTCGAAAAGAATATATCCAACCTAAACGACTCTGAAGACTGTAGATATACTAGTATATCAAAATTCAACGAAACTATACGAATAACTCGCCATGATTTCTCACTCCTGTGTTGGAACTGTAGGTCGCTCTATTCAAAATTGGAAGAGATACAATGTACTATTACTGAACTTGAATTTGACCTAGACGTGATTAGCTTTACCGAAAGCTGGCTAGATGACTCGAGCAAAGACATGATTCGATTTGAAAATTATCATAGTTACCATTCACTACGAAAAAGACAGCGAGGCGGAAGCATCAGTACATATATATCTAACCACATAGACTCGAGAATCATAGCGGATGCATCAATGAATCAGGATCACATAGAATCGCTCGTCGAAGAACTGTCTAGAGATGGTAAACGCATTGTGCTTGGAACGGTGTATAGGCCTCCTACAGCCTGTCCTATATCCTTCCTAAATGAACTAAATCGTATTATTTCTCAGTTCAACAGGTCTTTATACAATGACATAATAATATGCGGTGACTTCAATTATGATTTACTGAAACACGAAAGCTATGAACCAATCTCTAATTTCCTAACAGACTTTCAGTCTCAATCTTTCCTTCCGATCATCACAAAGCCTACAAGAATAACCTCGGAAACTGCTACGCTGCTTGACAATATCTATATGACAGACCCAACTGATTTTCTTTCTGGAATCATAACTTCTGACTTATCAGATCACTTTCCGGTCTTTCTTGTTAAGAAAAATGTCAATATTGATTGCACCAAGCCACGGGCTGAAACTTACTCATATCGCAAAGTAAACGAATCAAATTTAGAAGAAATGCGCATTGTTCTAGAAGAATCAATACAAACATTACACATGTCTCAGCCCAATATTGCAGCGAGCATTGATAAAACAGTAGTAAAGTTGACTGAAACTATGATGTTCGCATACAATCAGTGTTGCCCAATTGTAACCCGTGCAGTTACCCCAAAAAATAAACAAAAACCTGGATTACTGGAGAAATCGTGATAAATATAAAGAAACGTCAAGCGTACCTAGCCCTCCTTTACGAAGGGCGAATATCTCGAGAAACATATAACCGATTCAGAAACTATGTGACAAATCAGATAAGGTCATCAAAAAAGAGCTACTTTACGAGCAAGTTAACTCAATTTAAAGCTGACGTTAAAAAGACTTGGCGCCTCCTTAACTCTTGCTGTAAACCGAATAACGCTGATAAAAAGGAAATTAAACATGTTGTTCTAGATAATGTGGCATACCATGAAAAATAAAAAAAAATTGCTAATCTTTTTAACGATTTCTTCGTAAACGTAGGAAAAACTATAGCTGATGGTATTCCAAGTGAACCTACTGATCACCTGGACTACATGGATCATATTCGAGAACACAACTCCTTTTTCTTTACGCCTACCAGCCCCTCCGATATAATTGCGTGCATAAACAACCTGAAAAATAAATCAAGGGGTTACAAACGTTTCCGACAAAAGTACTTAAAATTATTGCTGATATTGTAGCCCCGCTGATATCCAATCTCATTAACCAGTCTCTCTTACTAGGCACTTTCCCGAACTCCCTCAAAGTTGCTAGAGTAACCCCTATCTTTAAAAATGGTGAAAAAACCTGTGTAAACAATTATCGACCTATTTCTGTACTACCAATTATTAGCAAAGTATTCGAAAAAGTTGTGTATAAAAAAGTGTACGCTTATTTTGAACAAAAATAATTTCTTTGCTATAAACAATACGGCTTTCGCTCTAAAAAATCAACAACGCAGGCCATGTTAAATCACTTACAATTCCTTTATTCCAATTTAGATGGAGGAAAGCCTGTCTTCTCCGTATTTCTTGACTTTCGAAAAGCATTCGATTGTGTGGACCATAAAATATTACTCTCGAAACTACACTGTTATGGCATCCGAGGAGTGGCCCAAGACTGGTTCAGATCATACCTAACAAATCGGAAGCAATACGTTGTCATCGACGACGCAAAATCGGACCCACAGACGGAGTTCCACAAGGATCTGTTCTTGGGCCTCTCCTATTTCTGATCTTTATCAATGATATTATTAAATCNATGCAATTTGAGTTTGCTGTAATATAAAATGATACCAATTCATACACACGCACGAAAGATCATTATATAGTTACTTTCTCATCATTGTGTTTGCGAGTCCTCATTAATCTCTTGTCATAAATATCATCATTCACCTCTTATTAAATACGCTGGCCATGCAAACCCGTGTTTTTTCTTCAGTCCAAACTCTCTGAAAACAGACGATTTGAAGGTCAACCTTGAAAATGACCAATAAAATAGGACAAACAGAATTTAACGAATAAAAAAAGATAACACGATCATGGCTATGTGTCGCATCGGAGAAATCAAAACATACGATCACAATTCATTTGAAGAACAAAAACAAACGTTTCATTAACAAAAACACACATTTCTTAAAAAATCGCTCCTTTCAAGCTCCTTTCGCTCCTTTCAATCGCTCCTCCGAACAAGTTCATGCACCATGTCTGCACCTGGTCACCGTAGCTGTGAATGTCGAAGCTCTGCCGCACCTCTTCTACGGCGAGTATGGGCAAGATCTTGCTTCTCCACTTGTTGACACGGCGAGTCACGTCGCTTGATGCGATGTAGTCCTGCACACGGCAATCACAAAATCCCATAGGAATTCCAAAATCCCCGAGGAATTCTAAAATCCACAAGGAATTTCAAAATCCACGAGGAATTCCAAAATCCCCAAGGAATTCTAAAATCCACAAGGAATTCCAAAATCCCCAAGAATTTCAAAATCCCCAAGGAATTCTAAAATCCACAAGGAATTCCAAAATCCACACGGAATACCAAAATCCACAAGAAATACCAAAATCCACAAGAAATTCTGTAATTCACAGGAAATTCTGTAATTACCACGGCATTACGATGCCGGAAGACAACTCTCACCCTCACGAGAGCGTGAGACGAAGCCAAGACACGCGCCCTCACCTGAGCTGTAAACTCGGCGACGCGCTGCTGTACGAGCGCCTCGTCCTCGCCGTCAGCCTGGTTGTGCAGCGTGTCGTTCAGAGCCGCCGCGGCCGCCGGCCCCGCCGCCCCGCCCCTCCCTCTCCCTTCCGACCCTCCTCCCTCGTCCTCCAGCAGCTCCGAATGCGGGTCTGGGAACTCAAACACGACCGCTAGACCGAAGTCCTCAACCCCGTCGTCGTCGTCGTCGAACGCATCTTCTGATACAATGCCATTGATGACGATAATGAACGCTTGCGGAGGTGTCTGTCTACCTCTATGTTGTCTTTTGTGTCAGAATCCTCTAACAGATAAGCCTCACTCGTTTTATTTCACTTTCAGTTGAAATGAAGTTTGGAAAATAAAAAATATGCTAGCAACTCTGCAAGTTGGTATGTGAGTGTAAATGCCACTGAGTCCAACGCGGTTCAGACATGAACAACTTAATTAGCATTTATGAGAGTCATTACAACATAATGAAAGTCACGCAGAGTTGCCTAATTCAAGATGCAGTCATGTTATTGGTCGTGCATAGGTACTTCTTTTCTCTGATGTTTTTGCCTCCAGTGCTGCTCCATATGTGGTACTTTGAGTATTATAAAAAAATTGGTGTATTGGTATATTCGAGAAGATATAAAACATCTGACATATTAGAGAAGATGTAAACAACTAGCATAGTTTCCAAGTTTCAACATGTGTTGGCGTATAGAAAACCGCAAATATTCCAGAAATTTGATCAAGGAAATCCATGTGAGACCAGCATTTAATGGCAATGATTCACACTACATTGCAGCAATCATTGGTGAAAGATGAGAGTGGTAACACTGCACTAACCAAGAATGCTTAAGACACGAAGCACAAAGTAGGTAAATCTACGAAGAAAATTCATAACGGGAAAAATGACAGCGACCGCAGTATACGAGAAAAACTAAATTAAATGCATTTTCGTACTGTTCAATAATCGATTGTAGGACGTACAAAAGTTAAAAAGGCAGTAAAGAAGCAGACCTATAATAATAGTTTACGTTAAGAATAAATTCATAAATATGAAGTAAGATAAACGATTGAGCATTCAGATACCATTGAAACCAATTCATAAATGGTGTTTTGATGGCGGGAAAAACTCATCTGGCTCAATTACATTTAAATTAGAAAAAAATTAGGGCACACATTAAACATTATGCACTCGTCATTGCTGTAGACAAAATTCATATTTACAAACACATCTACGACTAGCATTTCAGCTAAGGCAGCACCGGCTCTTCTACACCAGGAGTTCTCATACTTTTTTCAACCAAGGACCACTTTCATTGCAGAAAATGAGCTGAGGACCCCCTCACATGTGTTCCGCTCAAGAATATATATATATATATATATATATTAATTAATCCATTTTCAAATTTGGTAAATTTTTCGGACCCCAGTTTGAGAACCCCTGCTCTACACAACCAGTATACACACCAGCAAAGGCAGCATCAGCACACAACCAGGCCACCCACCAGCAAAAGCAGCATCAGCACACAACCAGCCCACCCACCAGCAAAGGCAGCATCAGCACCGTCCGCGTCGAGCGGCAGCTGCTGCAGTCCCTCAGTCACCGCGCCAGCCACGCCCTGACACGCGTCCTCCACCAGCACACGCGCCCCACGCCGCAGCAGCTCCGCTCGAGGTGCTTCCTCTTCTAGGATCTGGGAGATATTATTTGTGTGCATATGCAATGTCATGCAAGCGGTGCAATACTAATATGGTATTATAGTTAACATGACGTGGCAGATTAGGAGTTGTATCTGAAAGTGCTGTGCTTTGAATGAAGATTTGTAGTTTAATAGGGATAAATAAATTTTCGTTTAAATTACCTGACGTTTAAATTCTTTAAATTAGGCTTACCAGATGCACGTAAATAAGTTAACTGTTAAAAATACACATATACATAAGCACAATAGAACACTGATATTGAACGAATCCTTGGCACTTAGAATACAACTTTTCAACACACACTGTAGTTTTAGTAGATGGTCTGTACAGGCACTGGGCTCAAAAAGTCCCTTAGATTTAAGATAGCAAAAGCTTGACTCATGAACTAACCCAAACTCTAATTTATAACAATCATCCACCCAGAGTGTAATGTACAAAACTGAACAAACTGTTCTAATATAAACACTGCTGAAGAAAATTGAATAATTGACGATCATTTAGAAATTTGGAGCTAAAAAAGCGAGTTCTTCTGACTGCACATGACTCAGGATGGAGACGAATTGCGTCCGCTAAAGTAAGAGCAACAGACACGATCGCAAAATAAATCTGGGATGCCCTGGACAATGACGAATGAGTCGTAGACAATGGCAGACTGAAAAATCTCCTTTCTTAAGAGTAGATTACACTTTTCATTCGACAGCAGCTTTCACTATCCGATACGGAGGACACTGCCATGCCACAGTATCGCATTATTTCGTGAAAATAGATGAGCACATAATTTTAATATAGAATCGTCAGCCTCCTTGAATTGTAACTTTGTCTGAGAACACAATTCACAATTCCCTATAACTTTCTTTGCCAGAATCCCCAAGATCTTAGACACCCAAGTACCGCTTTTATTCAGGTGGGCTAAAATAACAAGTAATTTGATGGAAAAGTCAGACTGTGAGTTTGTACACTTGCACATAATACCAAAAACTTGTACACTTCTGCTTAAATATCGTACCTTCTTATGAGAAGTGTAAAACGGAATATCAGTACTGGGTTTTTCACCCTTGAGACTTAACATAAGTGTAAGCAAACAGGCCACCCATTCAATACGCACTGGATGATTACTATATTAAGTGCATTTCACCTGATCACAAAGTGCGGGATGAAGATCTGCTTCGCTGCTCTGCATTTTGTTGTTAGCAGGGTCCAGTAAACCGTCCAGAGGGACGGTTTTTTTGTCAGCACCTATCTTGCGCTTCTTTGATTGGCGCTGCAAACAAACGCAAAAAAACAGTTCAGGCTGCGGTAAAGTTGTATCTAAGTGCAAGAACTGCTTTGTAAAAATCTGAACAAAAAATGAAGGATGAGTGTATTCACACATGATTCTAAAGGATAAAAATTTCCTGGTAAGTTACAATCTGAAAACATTACAACAAATTGAAATGATGAAAATAAAGAAACTAGGTACAACATTTAAAAAGAGAAGACTGCACAAGAAGTACAGGATGACATAGAAAAATTTCGTAAGGTTGAGAAGTTAAAAAATTCCACAAGGTTGAGAAGTTAAACAATTCCACAAGGTTTTGAGATGTTCGACAAGAAACTAGGTGCAACATATCAACAAAAGGAAGGCTATACAAGAAGTAGAGCGCGGCCTCACAGGTGTTGTCTTGTGATAGGAGCAGGGAGGATGGAGCCTGAGCCGGCGAGCGCGCACAGGGCACGACGGGGAGCTCTGCTCGAGAGGTTTTATTGGCTTCCGCGGCTCGTCCAGCCCATTCCTGCATCACACATTAGATTAGATGCTAGTTTAAGCCTCCCTAACTGTTAAAAAAAAGTGTTCCAAAGAGAGGGAGACACCATTTAATATGGAGATAAGATAACGTGGAATCTATGCAAAAAGGGCATTTAAACAGTAATTTGAGAAACACAAAACAATAGTAACCAAGACAAAAGTTGAAGTAGAAGGCACTGAAAAACAAGACAGCAGTGAACCGAAAAGGTGGTCATTGACATAAAAAAACATTTTATTTCAACAAAAAGAAGGCCTACCTAACTCTCAGCTTGGACCCTCACATATTTTCTCCATGGGAGTGTTAATTCTCATAGATACATTAGTTGCATTTCCGAGGGGTTCTTGCATCACAACGTGAGAGATGCATACCTTCGTCTATACTGTACGTAAATTGGGCAACACTTATTATAAGTTATGTGTCGTATGCTGGCCACAAGAAAATTTTACGTACAATGGAACATAAGGAAATTGCAAGGAGAATTGAGCCCAGCTGCTGAAATAACATTTCAGCACTAAGAATTGTGGAATTCACAGGAGAAGAAGCAACTGTAACATCAGTTGCAGTCACCACTAAACGGATAAATTATAGCACCACTGCCTCACCGGCCCACTGCAATAGGTTGGTTTTCATTCTCGACGTCAGCAACGGCATCAACAGGCGCATCCGTCTCTTCCTCAGACTCCACGCAGGAAACAGGCCCTGAATCCATCCGAGAGCCGTTATCATCTGAATCAAATGAAGGTTCATGGAGTGAAAGCGTCATGATCAATCATTAGCAATTATTAAAAAACGTATTCGCAACTTGGGGTTCAAGTAGCAGAGATTAAAAACTGTCAGAAGTTACATTAGGCTTGAGAAAAATCATCACTTTGATATCACCACTGAGACATGTGTGCATCCACTGAAGAACTAGACATAAAGTTGTGGTAAAAGGTTTCTTTCAAAATCGCTCTACGATCCTTTTATCATTATTTTTGATATTCGAAATTTGTGAGATGTGTGGGAAGGGCTTTGGGTCATAAAAATTTGTCAGGTTTTTGTTGACTAAGACCACCTGAGTTGGGCTCCGACCTGCTGATAGATTATTAAATTATTAGTTAGTTTAAGCCTCCCTATCCTCAACAAATGAGATCCAAAGAGAGGAAAGAAGAAGGCACCATTTAGTATGGAGTTAAGGGAACGTGGAATCTATGCAGAAAGGGCATAGAAACAGTAAGATGAGAAAGAAGTTCATGAAACAAGATCAAAGTTAAAGAAGAAAGTAGTAGGTGTTGAAAAAACAGGACAGCAGTGAACCGAAAAAAAGTTGGTCTGCAACAAAACAGAAACCTATGTTATTTTAACAAAAAGAAAGCCTACCTAACCTTTAGCTCGGGCCCTCATATTGTTCCCCTGGGAGTGCTAATTCCCATAGATACAATAGTTGTATCCTCCTGAGGGGAGCTCAGACCTGCAATGGAGTGCTCAATAAATTTCTCAAAAATAGCAACTACGAATATTGCTGATGAGAAGAGCGTTAATGTACAAAAGTCATGCAAAATCATCTATTGCTCATATTTGTAAGAGGTGACAGATCACGCAATAACAAAATCTATTTTACTCAAGTCTTATCGAACAATCCATGACTGAATGTGAAAAAACAATAGGAAGGAAAATAGAACGTTTCTTCCAATAGTTGTAATAACAATACTTCTCTAAGGATGTTTATGCTTTTTTTAGGAATATGTAGAAACACTACTCAACGAGGAACATGCTGTAGACGTCCAGCATAGAAGTGTAGTGCCTACCTTAGTTACCCCTTAATTTTTATCCAGTAATTTCTAGTGTTCAGTAATCCTAAGATGTTTCAATGTAAATTCAATCAATAAAAGTTCCGACTTCTCCTCTGGGTATCACCGATACCCACTTCAGGAGAAGTATAAGAAAGGCCGCTACTTCTCTTGCCGCAATTAAACTCAATGGCCGAAGTAGCAACACCAGGTCTTGCAGAAGCATTAGAAATGCAGTTTTTCTGAAACTTCGGTAAGAAAATTAAGCAGGAGATCAATTAATACCTCAACCTAAATGATGTAGAACTTTCTAAGATAATAATAAATAGTTGTCAGATGTTCAATATGTAGCCTGCCTTCTAGCTCTAACAAGAAAATTAAAATTTTTAGAGTCATAAATAGCACGTTTCCTTCAGGCGTCAGGAGCACGCCGAGACCATCACACATGTGACTCAGGCCAAGCAATAAGGGTTGAAGGATGTCATCTCCTCAGGCCTTCTAGGATTTTGATAACCATTTGTTGTATCGGTTTGTTTGATTAACTTCACTCACTGACCAATGGTTGATTTCTGTGTGGCAGGTGAGTCTTAAAACCCATTTCCTTCAGTTCTCGGTGCATGGTGAGAGATGAAATTGTCTTAGAACCTTTGTTGCCCATGCTAGTTAATTGAACACTTTGCTCCCACACGATAACTTCAAACAACACCCGACGGGAGTACAAAGAAATTGATCTAAATTTACCCATGAATGACTGCTCTTCATCTTTTTTCTACTTAATTTTTCTCTGTACAGTTCCAAGTCCAATGGATATCAAAGACACTTCTCTGGCGCATTTTTTTGTTCAACTCAAAACATGCCTAAAACAAGTCCTTTGTCAAAGACAAGGGTTTGTGACATAGATTTTTGCCAGGGAGATTTTTTCATGTTTGTTGTTATGGAGAGCAGGGGTAGTATTGACTATCAATTATACTCAATGCAACTGTGATACCTTATTCGTTTCTTCTTCATATTTGTAACAAAAAACTGACGAGATATTGTTTAATTATTAGTGCATTGTAGATCTTATTCCAACTGATTTAAGTCCCACCATTTTTATGAAGAACGAAAATCAATTTTCACTCACCCAACAATGGATGAGAAAAGCGCCTTTTTGGTGAGAACACTCTTGCGCCATCCAAGTCCGTCTGAAAAAATAATTATACAATAAAAAATGTAACATGGTTCACACACGCTTGTAAATTGTGAAGATTGCATTTAAGAATTGCTTACGAGAGCAGAAGAAATGGAATACATATGTTAACATTAAAATTCAATTTCATTCCTCAAAAACATGTTTCATCACATGCTTTTTTGAACATTTACAGGAAGGGCTATTGGCTGCGATTGTGGAAGTAAGAGCAACAGACACGATCACAAAATAAATCTGGGATGCCCTGGACAATGACGAATGAGTCGTAGACAATGGCAGACTGAAAAATCTCCTTTCTTAAGAGTAGATCACACTTTTCATTCAACAGCAGCTTTCACTATCCGATACGGAGGACACTGACATGCCACAGTATCGCATTATTTCGTGAAAATAGATGAGCACATAATTTTAATTTTGAATCGTCAGCCTCCTTGAATTGTAACTTTGTCTGAGAACACAATTCACAATTCCCTATAACTTTCTTTGCCAGAATCCCCAAGATCTTAGACACCCAAGTAAATTGAATGAGGCGATGCCTCATTTAATTTGAGTTATCATCAGTAGGCGATGCCTCATTTAATTTGAGTTATCATCAGTAGGTGATGCCTCATTAAATTCAAGGAATCACCTTCAGCTTGATGAGCAGCAGCCGCAAGTAAAGCTACCAGAACATGCAATTGCAACAACAACAACACTATGACCTGACCTCGACTTCCTCAGGAATGACAGCAAGCAGATGCTGCTTGCTGTCATTCCTGCAATTGTATCTCCATTTGACAAATGAATATTTATTCTATTTTTGCTCTTTTCACTCTCTTTTTCAGCTAAATGAAGAGGAGTAGCTGGAAGGAATTCAAAAGATTTTTCCCTGTCAAATTCATTCACTTCATCTACCTTGCGAGTGATGTTGTGGCCTTCTCCCCCGTTGTTGAAACCCTTCGAGTCCATTGGGTGTTCATGCTTGCTGGGCTTGCCTTTGTTTCTGCCACCAACAGCCCCTTTTGCATCCCTATCGCCTTGGGTTCTAAATTTCTGTATTCTAGACAGCAACTTCAACATCTCCTGCACACTCCGCCACAGATGCGTCACCTGTGCCAAAGCAATGATGTTAAGATCAACAAATACAAAAGATAAATTTGTATCTTTACTTATTCAAACAAGAAATGGGAAATATGAAACTAATTAGTCTCTTAAGACATGAGAGGTAAAATTTCACCCAATAAAATCAAGGGGTTTTAACCATTAACAGCAAGGGTGTCCTTTGAATAATGAAACAGACAGACACTTAAATGAATATATACATATTAGGGCAATAAACTAAAAAAGGCTGACCAATGTGAAATGTCTCATATGAAATATTTAGACATTATGATTAATAGAAGCCTTTCCCGATCATGAAATATTTTCAAGATAAAAGGTCCATTAAAAAATGCGATTACTATTATATTTATGTGAACTAACATCTCGGGAAACCACAGCAAATTATTCCTAGAGTCAAGTGAATTGAACATGCAGTGTATTATTTTCCACTTCATTTGAAGCAGCTGAAACAAATACACAAGACATCTCTCAAATAGATAAATGAAGCTTGCGAGAGTCATGCATCAGCAAAACAAGCTTTTTCCGCCAACAATAACCAAACTACAGGGCTTATCAATTCTTGCACCAGAGTCAAAAGGCAACGAGTAACCCACCTTTTTGCCGTACACTCTAGCACAGCCTTGTATGAGCATCGCTGCCTCAGCAAAGTTTATCTTGGTTTCCCCTCTATTAGCCGTGATTTGAACTGCAGCTAACTTCGCCCTATACTCTTCCAAGTACTGAAATCAAGACGATGCACAGTTATGAGAGTGACATAATGCTTTCATGCTGCTAAAAGGATGGGGGATGCTCAGAATGATGGTTGTGACACACATGGGCTTTTTAAATTATTCTTAAAATTTTGTGCTAAGGGTAGACAGAGGTCACATGAACAAATTTTATAATAATTTGAAAGTTTATTTGAGGTTCAAGTTAACCTTATGCTAGACAGCACACAGAAATTTTCAGTAAACACATGACAAGTTAGGCAATGGGTATTGATGAAATATAAATCTTGTGACCATGTAACTTGTCAAGCAAATCTACCATAGTACACTTCTTTTCCTGAGTAAATTGCAGATAAGATTCCGATGCACTACATAAAGGATTTTGATGTGCCTTAGACAAGTTTCTTGCATACTTCAGAATTGTTTCTTGTATAATTTGAATATGTTCCTAATAAACTTCTTAGAAGATTTTCACATTCTGAAAAAGAAAATAACAAATGACTGACACTTTTTACTCCAATAACCTCTCTGGAGTTCTCACAAGAGCCATTGGCACCAAGGGCATCAATAATGCAGTCTCCGTATGCAATCCTTTCCTCTGGTAGCACATGAGTCAATGTGCCTCCGTTCTATCGCAAATAAAGGCTACTGTACACAAATGGTAGTATAATACAAGACTGCCTATTTATGCAACCAAACCTTGAAACTTGAAATTGAGGGCCGACAGTGTCGGGGCCTTTGTAACCGTCGTGGTTTACGCTTCAGCTACCCTACGTCTTGTTTAAATAAACGTTACGAAGAAGGGTTCGTTTGGCCAACGATCACCTTCGGAAAAGATCCGCCATCGGCAATATATTCTCGTCGATAAGCACAGCATATGCTTGGCTCTACGAACATCGTCTAGAACATCGCAACCAACGGTTACTCCAGTACGTCGACGAGCGTCATTTGAAAGCTACCCCACCCTGATACTCCACTCTGGGAGTGATGCGTCACCATGGCGTCTGAAGAAACCTGCACTGCCGGATACTTTCATTTCTCTTCACATATTTCAACTCTTTCCGTAGACACCTAGAATCTTATTCGTTCTATGCAAATTACTTGTTAATTAATGTGTAAACATGATCCAATCTAATTATCTGACGACACTTGCTATTTCCGGTAAATTGTTGATGTAAAGTAACATGAACGAGAACGGGTTTGTTCCAAGGCGTGACAGAAACGCCGAAGCATGACGCCTGTCTGGGAGGCTGCGAGAGGGCAGGGCATTAGCGCAACAGCGATACAAAGTGCAGGACGTGTAGACGCCCCGCTCTGCCCTCTGGGCAAAGCGATGGCGCTGGCAGTTATATTTATTGAAGTCACTTATTATTCGCCCATCTGGAATTTGAGTGCAGATGAGTATCAATCCTTCATGTATCCACTATTATCATTCATTTCTTGTTGTTTCACGTGTAGGGATCTGCATTCGCTTTCAACGTAGGAAGTGATATTCTGTACCTAGGATGTATGCGTAAATTCATTTAATGTATTACATAATCTGTTTCGCCGACTGATCCAGTAACGAGGCCTCACCTCGATATAAGCTTATTATAGATAAATTCCTGTCCATCGATTGTGTTAACTAATTTGAATCAGAAGACGTCGTTATTTCATGTCATCATTTCATAATTAAATTACTAATTTGGAAGCCTGTTTATTTAATCCCATGCGATTATTTACCCTTCAGTTATCATAAATAAATGTCATCAGAAAAAATTAATTGCAGAGTAACATCAAAAACATACTGAAAAGAAAGACGTCATCGGAGAAAAATGACTTATGAATACGATAAAAGTACTAACAACGAGGTACGATTATTATATAACGGCCTACAATTCCCTCTTCAATACTCACACAAAAGAAGAGTTCAGCACCTGTGTACCAGACTTGTCCACTAAACTACTCAGGATCCACCAATCCTTGTCACAAAACTCCCATTAGACGGCATCACTGGGATAACCAGTACGTCAAGACACCATCTCCGTGCATGGTGGGTCATAACAGCCCACTCTACATGACTGGCTCATTCCAGTCACTGTCTTTTACTCCAGGCACGTACAAGGAAAACTTTCATAGCTTCAATGATACTCAAATTACACTCATGATCTAATCTCCAGAGACTCCGTGTCTCCAGTGACTCCGTGTGGGAAGGACGTACGTTGCGCTCGCTCCAAACAAAGTGCCTACTGTTAGAAAGGATGTACTCTTAACCTAAATGGGTACCCACTCACGCCATGAGGATTCAAATGTGATTTAAAGACACCATACCAATAAAAAAATTCATCAAACTAAGAGTATAATACTCAATCAAAAAGTGTGCAAGTGTTCAACCCTCATCTAGACAAGGAACCGACCTCCCTCATTCTTCAAGATGGCGCCTAACAAACGACGCAGTACCAACACCAGCAGCAACAACAGCAGTGAGTTTCAGCCGAAGTTTGGTCTATATCCTGATGTATCTAGCCTAACGAAAGACGGCAAGGAAGTGGTTTCTGTACTAATAAAAAAACTTCGACTCAGTGATGACAAAATTTAATAGTGATATTGATAAAATGCAATGTGAAATAAGCAACCTTAAAACACTATTTGAAACAATAGCGGGAAAAGAAGCAGAACACAAGGAAATTCTTGAAGAACAAAACAACAAAATAGATAACTTAGCCGCCCGTCTCGACCAGTTGGAAAAAAGTGATCAGCGCCGAGAGATAGAAAACAAAAAATGCACTCTCGTCATTTCTGGAAGGGAACTACCGGAATCTCACGCAAGCGAAATCTGTACAGAAACAGTCTGCCAGCTCCTGAAGGACAAAATCAACGTTGACCTTTGCAACACTGACATCACGTCAGCTACCAGAATGGATAGAAAACCATTAACTGGGAACATAGATCGAAGAAACATTGCATTTGAATTAAAACATTTTAACAACAAGAAACGTGAAATTTTCACCGCCTGCCGAGAAAAGAAACCAAATTTCTTCTTAAATGAATACCTTATACCTTCACGAGCTAACGCCATGTACATTCTGAGATTGGCCAAAGGGAAATTCCCGGAAAAAATTGGAATCCCGAGAACCCAGGACGGAAACATCTCCATATTTCACCCCGGAAACCCAGATTCAAGACGCTGCCAGATCGACTCACCGGAAGACCTCGAGCAATACCTGATGCTGCAACTGAACATGTCATCGAAACAGGTCATGGGTGACTAGACTGGGTGATCACCTCAATTGTAGTATATTATCTTGCCAGTTTCACCTCAATTAGGTATCATGTCATATCATAACCTCGATTAGATATCAGTTTTAACCCCAGTCTTGACAAATGTATAACAGATGTGTGTGTAACATTATGAAAGCTGTGTGTGAACTTCTGTAACAACACAATCAGCAATCTCTACCTACCAATATTACTGTGAATTTTTCTTCTTTTACCCCTAAAGCTGTTATTACGCGTCAACCATATTAGCTGATTATATCATTGTTGTCATATCTTTCAAGCTTATTACTTGTTGTATGTGAACTTGTGAAAACGCCCTCTGCAATCTGTTTGCACCAATATTTTGATATTGAACTCCAATATTATTCGCTCATGGACTGAATTTTGTGTGTACTCACGAAATCGCGCTAGATTTTCGACTCTATTCTCTCTTATTTCATAAGCTAGTTTTTAGGCAGGAATATTCCTCTAAGCTTGACTCTGTATTTCGTTTGCAAGCTATTTAATACCTACTTCTTACTGTTTACTAATTTTAAATGGCTGAGCACGCTGATATATTGGGTGAAATCGACCCAGATCTCAATCATTTGAACAGACTATATCCAAACTAAACGACTCTCAAGAGTGTAGATATACTAATATATCAAAATTCAACGAAACTATACGAATAACTCGCCATGATTTCTCACTCCTGTGTTGGAACTGTAGGTCGCTCTATTTAAAATTGGAAGAGATACAATGTACTATTACTGAACTTAAATTTGACCTAGACGTGATTAGCTTTACCGAAAGCTGGCTAGATGACTCGAGCAAAGACATGATTCGATTTGAAAATTGTCATAGTTACCATTCGCTACGAAAAAGACAGCGAAGCGGAGGCATCAGTACATATATATCTAACCACATAGACTCGAGAATCATAGCGGAAGCATCAATGAATCAGGATCACATAGAATCGCTCTTCGTAGAACTGTTTAGAGATGGTAAACGCATTG
>JACJUY010007944.1:6852-17957 GCA_014220935.1 Platorchestia sp. MABIK
GTCTCAACTAAGTTAGGGTGAGCTCGGAATCCTTCAGGCTACCTTTATCTCACACATTTAGCACCTTTACAGTGTGTCAACGGAGAGCCGCAGTCAGAAGAGAACTCCAAATCTATTCTTGATGCATAACTGCAACATTGTTGTAATCTAGACGATAGACTTCTTTTAGCGTGCTCATTGCATAAGAACACCTTCATGCAGAAAAAATGGTGAATATTAAAACTTTTCCCCTCTTCGCGCCGTGAAGTTTCGGGTTGAGCAAGATAAATTATACTTCACATTTTGTTGAGACTCTAGCCCCGGGCTTTGAAAAAAAAAGCATTCGATAAATAAAACATTCATATCAAGGAAACCTAAAAAAAAACTCATTATACAAAAGAGTTGATAAAAAAACTTCTTGATGGAGACCTCGTTTACTTTCTTTCCAAATCACTGCTCAATTTGTGCAGGCAAGCCATCTGTGTTTTTCTATTCAGTTTGTTGGAACGAGTGTTGCTGATCAGCCCAAAACGTCAACCAAACCTTAAAATTTCTTCCTTCAATTACCATTATTACCATTTATAATTATTAGTTTCATCGCTATAATAATTTCAAGAAGGAAGTTAACTTATTGTAATGCGTCACAATTCTGTTCTGCTTTCTTTTGCGTCGTCATTCCAATCCTTCAACTTAAGTCACCATGGCGCCCTAAGTTCGTTTCCATCACTCTGCATTATCGTCATTTAAATGCAAGGCAGGAATTCAACCTGCCACCAACTGAGAGAATATATATTTTCCATCATTTTCCCGCTGAACTACACAAATAGATTGATAGGTTGTTCAAATGATTTAGAATGTTTCATCTGGATTTTGATGAAGTCACGTCACCGTTTAAACTGTTTTTAGATAAAATTCAGTGCAACGGATGAGCTGGCAGATTTTGAAAAGAGACACAACCAGTGTAATCAACAGGCGGCCCCAAGCCCTTTCGGTCCAAAACAAAGCTTACCATATGATTGCATCTCAGGACTTCAATGTTCAGTTCACTTCTTAATCACTGTGTTGAACAATTCTCTTTAAATGATCTAGCACATAAATCATTTCGCTGGTTGTTCGGATGAAGAGAATGTATTTACTTGAGTAGGGATTAATTTTCATGTTAGTTAAGATTTCGACCAAAACGCGGTCTCGTCATACAACCTTGGTCAGAAAGGAGTGAGTCCTTCTAGTGGGATTGGGGAAGGAGGCAGTTGAAAATTTCGAGCAATAACACGTGAGCGAAGACACCCTGACGCTGGTCGATCTTCCACCCGCCCCTGCGCATAACACGTTGACTACGTATTGGGACAAATGTGTACCTCCACGTAAATTGCTCATTTACGCACCATTGTGAATAAAAACATTTCAACCATTTCACGTTCATTTTATTAGAGTTTTATCGTAATAAGTAAATATTACTGTACACTTACATTTTGTACATTTCTTAGGAGGGAAACTCATTAGCACAGTTGAGTAGATTTTCCAATTCGGTTTCTTACAACCTAACCAAATCAACCGTTCGATCCGCGTAAACATGGTCAACGTGTAAGGGAAATATGCCGCCATCTGGTAACAATTTTTTGTTAATGAACCTAGAACAATGAAATTTGGCATACAGATAGGAAATGCAAATAGAAAGCTTTTTTCATCGATGAAAAAGTGCTATTTGTTCATTGAAAACGAGATATTCATAGAAAACTGGATTTGGGGGGATTTCAAAATGTTTCTTCTCCTACAGTTTTCAAGCTACAGTGAAGATATGGGCATCATTGGATGCGGAAAGACTCAGAAATTACCGAAACCTATTTGGCGCTTTCCCAATTTTCATTTTGAAGTTAAAAAAAATTCCAAACTTAATATGTTTTTGTGAAAAATTTTGACTCTGTAGCGTCATAACTTTTGATTGACAACGAATCAGGAACTGCCACATAAGTTATGATCATTTCTGCGGCTTTCCGCATCCAATGACACTCAAATCATTACTGTAGCTTAATAACTGTAGAAGAAGAAGCATTTTGAAACCGTACACCAGGACCTCCCGAAAAAGGCAACAAAAAACATCAAAATCTCCCATGTTTAACTAATGCATTGTCATGGTACCACATGGACTTAAAATTTTTAAAACTAATAGAAATGATGTGTACGAGGAAAGCTATACAGATCCCGCCCATTGGACGCTGGTGACGCACCACAAAACTGCAAGAATGGTTCATATGCCTTCATCTTCGACATCTGGCTGGCAAATATTGCCCCAACTGTGCTTGCTTCTCCCGAAATTCTTGCTTAAAAGCAGAGGCACACGAAGCAGCTCAATCAGAACTGAGCTGTCCTCTTCACGATGCGTTCTCTGGTCAGTCNTTTGGGGTAGAACGCACGTTGTACTTGGCGCGACTAGTCGATCCTAGTGTCGCTCGTGAGGATGTTGAGCAGCGCGTAAAATCGTGCTTACACTGTCGAGCTATTGATCCATCTCCGGTCACTCATGAGGGAGGAAGCCTGAGTGTAAATGAAGATTGGTCTCACTTGGCTGTTGATGCGATTCATTATGACCGGAAATGTTACCTGACCGTGGTGGATTGTGGCCCCAGCCGATTTGCCATTTGGCGGGAAATTTCTTCAGAAAATGCTTCGGAAGTGGCTCGTCATTTTGAGGAAATTTTTAGAGAAAGGGGACCTCCGATTGAAGTATTGATGGATAACGGGAGCGCCTTTCGATCGAGGCAGGTGTCGGCTGTTTGTAATTGTTGGAATGTTGCTAGGCATTTCCGCGCTGCTTATAGACCTTCCGGAAATGGGATCGTGGAGCGTCACCATAGGACGATAAAGAGTGTCGCTGCTAGGGGGAGATCGAGTCCGCTGGATGTCGTCTTTTGGTACAATTTATCTGCTAAGAGTAACGTATCAAGGGAGACGGCGCCATGTAACATGCTGCACACCTATTCGTGGAGGCATCCATTTGTCAACGCCTCGCACGGTCAAGAGCAGCAGGACTCGCCCGTCTATGTTGGAGAGAGCGTGCTCGTGAAACCACCACACGCGAAGTGTACGTCGAGATGGAGGCAGGGTCGAGTGACAGGTGTAAGTTCACCCAGCAACATTGAGGTGAATGGCGTTCCTCGCCACGTAATGGATATTCGGCGACTGGTGGATAGTTCCGATGATGAGGCTTCCTGCGACGAAGATGAGTCACCCTGTGAAGGTTCTCAGTTGGAGGAGACTGAACCCCGAGCCCAGAGGGGTGGTCGGCCTGTTCGTGCGAGGCAAGAGCCAGCGAGATCGAGAGATTATGTTTTGTATTGAAATATATTTCACGGGGGGATGTGGTTGCCGGCATGTGGCGGAGGGGCAGACAGAGGCTGGACGTCGTGGTGAGAGGTTGTGGCGTTGGTGCGGTCGCTTGTCTGCCGGTGTTCTAGTGTTTTTCTTGTTTACTGTTTTCGTGTTAGTTATTCAGTGTTGGGTTTCGTTGCTTTGTTTGTAGTGATTCGTTTGTCGTTTTTAATTCTACTCATTCAACTTTTCATCGTACCGTGTTCGTCGGTATCGTCAAGGACCCTCGTCTTAGACAGAGGTGAGCCCTATTCGTTAACTAAATGAAGATATGATAAAAAGTTTCTAGACAGAAATTGTGTGAGGTATTTCACACGAAAAAATATAAACATTCAAAGTTTACAGACTGCAAAAATTTTTAGCTTCGTAGAAAGTTTTTCAGCTGGACGATTGGCTGCTTATCCTCTCGTTTCTGGACTTCATTGCATTAAGAGTAACACTGCCAACTGCTCAGTCATGCAACGATTCACAAAGGAAGAAATAGCTGACATTCATTTGACGTACAGAGAAGCACAAGGAAACCCGAGGCTTGTTGCATTTCTGTACGGAAATAAGTTCCTGAACAAATATGTGCCAAGTATCGGGACCTTCCCTGCTGTTCACAGGAGGCTTCGAGAAATTTATTCTTTTAAGGTCCACCCTACGCAGGAAGAGAAAGAATAAATCTTAAACGGTAGCAAGAGGTTCTAGAGTACATTCAGGATCATCCTAACGCAATTTATCGTTGTGTTGCTGATGCACTGGGGATCAGAGATCATGCTGAAGTGTGGAACGTTTGCGTGCTAGCGATCTTCATCCCTACAGATATGAAAAAAATCAAGGATTGCTACCAGCGGATTACAAATCTCGGGTTGTCTTCTCAAGATGGAGATACGCTATAATAGGAATTTTTCTTCATTTGTTCTTTTACAGTTGAAGCAAATTTTTCAAGAGAGGAGGTTTTCACCATCATAACCGGCACCACTGGGCAGAACAAAATCCCCACAACATTATTGAACACAAACATCAACATCAGTACAGTGTCAACGTTTGGGCAGGTATTGTAGGGAATCACTTGATCGGTCCATACATTTTCCCTGCAACACCAACAGGAGATACAATGTTTTCCTGCAGAGGACTCTTCCCGTATAACTTGGAAATGTTCCTCTTGATATTCGCCACTGAATGTGGTTTCAACAAGATGGACCTCGCCTCATTTTTCAAGAGCATCAAGAGACACACTGAGCATAAGTTCCGAGACTGATGGATAGGCCGTGGAGGACCAGTTAACTGTCCTTCTAGGTCTCCTGAACTGAACCCATTAGACATTTTTCTGTGTTGACATTTGAAGAGCCTCGTGTATGAGACGCCCGTGAAATCAGAGGAAGATTTGATTGTCAGTATTGCGGTGGTTGCTGGAGACATAGCAGATAAGAGAGGAGTGTTCGAACGAGTACGACAGTCTTTGGAGAATCAGTGAAACTAGGAAACATTTTGAACATCTGTTGTAATTTGAATCTTAATCCTGAATGTTGATACATCATGTACTAAAGTAACACAGCGTGCTGTGAGCTTCAGTTGCCAAATAATTTTGTGCCGTAAAATTACACTTTAATTTATTTATTTCATATCTACGTATGAATGTGTTCATGGAAACCTGTTTTTTCATTTACGTTAAGTTAAAATAATGAGATTCAACATTTTCACAGTACCCTAGTCAATACTATAAAACAGGTTAAAGCTGTATAATTCGAATCTTTATCCAAAAATTTTCCGCAAGCGTAGTAAAAACCTCTTACCGCAGCACTCACGTTCGTCTAGTCATGCCCATCTGGTGCAGTGACAGGGCAACATGTGGGTGCACGTGAACTGGTGAACTTAAATCAGGTTTCCTGCTGGCAAATGCACTTGATCTGATTATTTTGAATCATGCATTACATCATCTGAAAGATGTGGTGCATCTGAATACGTTGGATCTACATCCCGTAGCCTGCGTATTCGTGTGGCTGAGCATGCTGGNCGCACACATGCAGAAAAATGCGACCTGCCTGTTAGACTATCTGATTTTGAAGTATTAGGCCGAGTAAGTAGCCCAATAGAACTCAGAATATTAGAATCTCTTTGCATTTATAGACTAAAGCCAAAGCTGAATGATATGCAGTCTGCCTATCCCCTACAAATAGTAAATTCCTAATTTTGTTTGGTAGCAAATGTTTTTTAATTTCCTGTTAGTTTTTACCTTTGGATTTTTCTGAATGATGACTGATTTGTAATCTTAACTTTTACAGTGTTGAGAATGACCACTGATAGTTGGTCGAAACGTTCACTTCTATCGATTTTATCATCTAATTAGTACAAAATGAGTCTAAGCGTTGCGTCATTAGTCTTCCTATTTTTAATTAGGATCGCCAAGAATTGGAACTTTGACTTCTTTAATCATCTGAAAGGTCTTAAAATAGGCTTTCATCGTAAGTTTTGCGTTTTTTGTAACTGTGACTATCAATTATTTGTGGAGCCAATTTAGAATTTGAACTTCCTTTTCCTAGCTATTGTACACTTTTTTCAAATTTTGACAACATGTGCGCATAGAGCATTGAATGATATACTTCATGTCCAATTTTCATTAAAATCGGTTGAAAATGAATTTTTAACAGCGAAAATTGCTTTTTAGAATGAAAATTAAAAACGCTGTAACTTTAAAAAACTGAATTTTGCCAAACAAATTACTCCACAGTGAAAGGTTATGATGACTTTTCTTGTGGTTAAATTTTCTGCTCTGAATTTTCCAATAGTAAAATGAAATACTTTAACAATAAAACTTGTTTTCAACATTCTGTTTCCAATTTTTATATCGTTCATAAATAGAGAATATTATTAAGTGTACAGGCTGCAAAACCTGCAACTAATAAGAACTAAAACATTCTTCACATTAATTGTGAATTGGTGGAGTTGGAATCACAATATTGCAAGTAGGTGGAGCCGTTGTTGGAGTCTCAAAGTTTTGAAGAGGTGGAGTCGGAGTCGCAAAATTCATGAATGGTGGTGTCGGAGTCGCAAAATTCTGGAATGGTGGAGTCGGAGTCGCCAAATTCTGTAATGGTGGAGTCGGAGTTGGAGTCGGAGTCGCAAATTTATTCCTCCGACTCTGCAACCCTGGTTGTGGGTGTTGTGGGTGTGTTTGGTGTTGTGTGTGTTGTGGGTGCTGTGGGTGTTAAGGGTGTTGTGGGTGTTGTGTGCGTGTGTTCCCAGCTAAAATCTCGCTAACATGCCAATGATTTTATAAATCCCAAGTTAAAATTTTCAATATAAATAAATTTCCTACAATTAAAAAATTTCCAAGCTAAAATCCCCGTAATTAGCCAATCCCCAAGCTAAAATTGCCATAATAATTGAACACCGAAGTTAAAATCCCCAGATTAAAATTCCCACAATAAATGAATCCCCAGTCCTAAAATCCTGCTCAAAAATAAATCCTCCATTTAAATTCCCCCAACTGACACATTATCACGTATCCCCATTTGTCAGGTGGGGCGGCGGTCCCCAGGGGATCTACGAGCCCTACGCTCGGTGGCCTCTTCTCCAACTCAAGTGGGGAACACGCGTTGGTGAGTGGGCAACACGCATTGATGAATGGGGAACGCGCGGTGGTGAGTGGGGAACACTCGTTGGTGAGTAGGGAGCACGTGTTGGTGAGAGGGGAACATACTTTGATGAGTGGGGAATTCGCGTTGGCGTGTGGGGAACACGAGCGAACTTTTACGTGTTCTCTTTACCGCGGTGACTGGTATCATTCTTTGTGTTAAAGGGAATACGAAAATGAACAAGGATTTGATATCTAGGGTAATTTCATTAATTTGTTTGTTCCTGGTTGACGCTCACCTTCACGAGGTGACACTGTTAGTATCGCCAGCTGTTGTGTGTTTGCAATTTTAATTGTAATTGATTATTTTCTTACTTATTATTCCATAAATAGGTTACTGGCTAGAACCAACTCGAACGTTGCCCTTTAACGTCAGGGTTTGACGCTCGTCATAGCTCGCCATAGCCGTGTGTGTATAGGACCTGACTCCGTGCGGGGAGACCCGGGTTGGAGTCTCGGCGCTGGTGGCGATTTTCTCTGTTGGGTCTAGGAGAAAAATTCTAAGCACAATACCCCTCTCTACCCAGGTGTCTGAAATGGGTACCGGTCTTTGACCGGGGGAAAACGTCATGGCGTCCTGGTGTTAGTTAGTTAGTTCTAAGGCATATGAAAAACCAATGTAAAAGGTGATATGTATCATGCTTCAATTGGAAATAAAGCATCCGTAGATGCCGATGTTGTTTTCTTTCATTATTTTATGCCCGGAACTAGTTCTAACTACATACTTGAAAATTAGAGGCTTTCACCTTCTCTATCCGTGACGGTCCGTGACCGACAAGGGTGCTTCTTTCTTCTTTCAATTAAATGGTATTGTTAGTACCATGAACAATTCTCCAGGAACATCACACTAGGCCCTGCTGAGGCAGATGAAGGCAATTCACAAACAAAACATGACAACCAATTACAAGGTTCCTGTACTGGAGCTACCTCAAAGACTAATGGCTCTGACACCTCTCAACTAACTACTGAAAAAATCTTGAAGACGTCAGTAAGTGTTCCGTGTAACTCCACTGGCTCATGGACTACGATCACAATAGGAATCCGGAGAAGGATAACTGCCCGAGAAACTCAAATGATCTCACTCGATGAACTCTTCCCGCCGAAACGACTACACTTTCGGAAATGTTTTAGTTTGAAGTTTCTCGGATTTAACATTTGTTCGGACCTGAATATTATTAAAACAGATTCATAAATCAAGACTCAGGCTGGAAACGTATTTCAGATCAGAGTGGAAGGCAGAGGTGCATTTCTCTTGAACTCCAACAATCCATCGCAATTAAAAAGATTTTTGCACTTCAAAGATTGGGCAGACGGGAAGTCGTAGTTAAGCCCCATAGAACCTTCGATATGGTCAAAGAAGTAGTCCGCAGCAAAGCATTTGTTCAACACACAGAAGAGATAAAAAGATCACCTTCTTTCTCAAGGAGTAATAAAAGTCAAGCGAAAGCAAATTAACTGAAACGGCGACCTCACACCAACAAATACTTACATTCGTACTCTCCAACTTAATGAAAAATCATTCTCAGTTCATCTTTCTAAATGGTTCTCTGAGCGCGTCGAAGAATATGACCACCGATCCCAGTAGTGCTTTAAGTGCCAGAGAGACGGTCATGTGGCTAAGTACTGAAGGTGTGAGAAGGAGGTATGCGCCAGAAGTGGTATCACTGTTCACAAGAAGGCCGGCTGCACCAATCTTATCAAATATTTTCAATGTGCCGACGAACATTACTCCAACGACAAAACTTGCCATAAATTTAAATGTGAGGAAGCCAAAGTTATCCTCCAGATGCGGGAGAGGATCCCACGCAATGAGGATATGGACATGATTCTAACTCAAAATCCTGCGCAAAAAACCTTTACTCCAGGCATGAAAATACAGAACCCTTGGGAAACACTCAAGATATAAACCCTCCTAAAACTTTTGCCTCAGTAACCGCAGTACGTAACCAGGATCGCGAAAAAGAGATACGCAACACTACGAATGTCGAAAGGACAACTGTGGAAACACAGTCAGGACATCCACCTACACCGCTTTTATAATTTGCTTAATTTAGATAAACATCAAAGGGTGGAACAAAACAACACGTTGGTTAAATCCCCAGATTCTACATTTCTAGATCGCTTAATGTTGCGAAATTCAGACTATATGTGAACAATAGTATAAAAAGAGTAATACTATGTCTAAAACCCACTAATATTTAATTGAAAATATAAACAGGAACGTGAACAATAAATACGTGACCAAAGTTAATAACAAACATAAAGATAAACATGGTACATGCATTTATCGATGGATGGCCGTTATTACTTAATTACGGCTTCGAGATGTTTAGAGTAGTTCACTACCAACCTTTCATAAGTTTTGGATGTAATCTTATTCCATTCTTCAATGCAAATTTCTTTGAGTTCAGTGATGTTATTGAGAACTCTCTTTTGAATCTTCCATTTTAACTTATTCCACAAGTTTTCGATCGAATTTATATCCCGGGATTGACTTAGCCATTCTAAAATGCTCATCATCTTCATCCTCTTCCATTCCTTGGTTTCGTTTACAGTATGCTTTGGATCGTTGTCTTGTTGAAAGGCCCATCCACATTTCAATTTCAACCAGAGCTGAAGATAAGAGTTGCTCCTCTAATATTTCACAATATTTCCTGAAGTTCACGGTTCCTTCAATGATGTGAAGTTTACCTACCCCTGATGAGCTGAAACATTCTAACACCATGATTGAACCACCTTCGAGCTCAGCAGTGGGTATTGTGTACTTTGGTTTATACTCTTTGCTTTGTTGCCTCAAAACATGGTTCGTGCTGTTTCTCCCAAATAGTGCAATTTTGGTTTCATCTGACCACAGTATTGAGTTCCAAAACGCTGCTGGCTTGTTCAATAATTGTTCGTCGGCCTACTGCAGCCTGATCTTTACGCCACGTTTCGGGAAAAGAGGTGTTCTACGAGGGGTTCGGGAGCGAAGACCTTCACGGCTTAATGCCCTCCTGATCGTGTGTTTGCTGTCTTCGATCCCAGAAGCTTTGAGCTCATCTATCAATTCTTCACGAGTAGTTTGAGGCCTCTGCACTACTGTTCGAACCATTTTCGAACAGCACGGTCGTTAATCTTCCGTGTACTGCCAGTTCGAGGAATGCTGAGAGTCGTATTCCAGCATTTCCACACACGGATTATGGTTCCAACCAATGCTATAGTTCACACAGTTGTTCACAAATCATCTGATTTCCCAAGCATTCATTAGGTAGCTATACAATACGTTCGCAAAGGTCTTGGCTGATGTCCTTATTCATACCCATGCTAACGACCTTTCAAAACGAGAGCTGCTGCACCAATGAAACGTTATTGGAGATAAATGCTGACGAAAATTCGGTTGCCATATAGTTCAATTTATTAGAACATTCTGGAATAATCTTACAATAATTCCAATGTAAAATATCGAGAAAAAGTCGGGTATTGTAAACTTTTATTCACGTATTTATTATTCATGTAACTCTCTATTTATTTTTTCTATGAAGTATTTATGGGTTTGAGATAAAAATAATTTAATTAACCCTATATACTACTGTTTATATGTAGTCCAATTTTCGTAATTGTACGAGGTTTAGAAATATGGAATCATGCGATTTAATCAACGTGTTTTACTATCATGCCTCGACTGTATACAGTTTGTTTCAGAACAAGAAGTACAAAATTGCACACCATGTAGAAAATGGTCACATAAACACATTTTCATCAATGACATTTTCCATAAAAAATCTAGTTCTTAAGATATTATCTGTTTATTGATTTAAATAATGAAATTCAATAACACAAATACTCGCAATGTTTGTTTAATTTATGTTGCAAGCACTTTTATTCTACGATAGTTTACAATAATGAATTTAAGTTTTAGTGATATTTGATAAAAAAATTGGGCAAGATGGTTTCAGAAAGTTCCAGATCGTGCTACCAGATTATTTCTTGTTCGTCTTGTTGGCACTGTTCAGTTTCAAATGATCTTGAGCATTCTTAAACCTTCTTGTTCCAATTTTTTATCAAATATCACTACAACTAAATTTTATAATTCTGAACTCTCATAGAATAGAAGTGTTTAGAGTGAAAATTTTTAAAAAATATTGCGAGTAATTGTGTA
>JACJUY010007945.1:4784-36522 GCA_014220935.1 Platorchestia sp. MABIK
TTGCCTCCAAGTGATGGCATTTGCTTCCACATTTGCATCCAAGTGATGGCATTTGCTTCCAAGTGAAAGCATTTGCCTCCAAGTGATGGCATTTGCTTCCACATTTGCATCCAAGTGATGGCATTTGCTTCCACATTTGCATCCAAGTGAAGGCATTTACTTCCAAGTGAAGGCATTTACTTCCAAGTGATGGCATATGCTTCCAAGTGATGGCATATGCTTCCAAGTGATGGCATTTGCCTCCAAGTGATGGCATTTGCTTCCAAGTGATGGCATTTGCTTCCAAGTGAGGGCATTTGCCTCCAAGTGATGGCATTTGCTTCCACATTTGCATCCAAGTGATGGCATTTGCTTCCACATTTGCATCCAAGTGATGGCATTTGCTTCCAAGTGAAGACATTTGCTTCCAAGTGAAGGCATTTGCCTCCAAGTGATGGCATTTTCTTCCACATTTGCATCCAAGTGATGGCATTTGCTTCCAAGTGATGGCATTTGCTTCCAAGTGAAGGCATTTGCCTCCAAGTGATGGCATTTGCTTCCACATTTGCATCCAAGTGATGGCATATGCTTCCAAGTGAAGGCATTTGCCTCCAAGTGATGGCATTTGCTTCCACATTTGCATCCAAGTGATGGCATTTGCTTCCAAGTGAAGGCATTTGCCTCCAAGTGATGGCATTTGCTTTCACATTTGCATCCAAGTGATGGCATTTGCTTCCACATTTGCTCCTAAGTGAGACCATGCTCCGTGATGCTGACCTTCACTGCAGTGTGGCAGCCACCTGGGTCACGTGTTCGATGACGGGCCCCCGCCGTCCGGCCTCCGTTACTGCATCAATTCTGCCGCCTTGGACTTCAAGGGCAAGGAGCAGTAGCTTGTTCCCAGCCGCGTCCTGGAATTATATCTTTTCCGATTTCGTTTTTATTGATATCAGTTGTTCTTGTAATTGATGTTTCTTTTTGTTATTGGTATGGTTTTTGTAATGGATGTTATTTACTGTTTTAATTTATGTCAGTTGTTTTTATTTTAATTTTTTAAGGTCTTCAGTGCTGCAATGTAACGATTTTCGTGTTTATGCTTTCGGTAGTCTTGGTTCCACAATCGACGGGCAATGAAGAAATTATAAATTAAGTTTTCTGGAAAATACGTAATCTGTGAAGTACTGAGCCAGAGGTTAGGTAGACCTTCCGTTTTGTTTAAATTGTACAGATTTTGTTTTGTTAGGGGACAATATATTACGGTTCACTCGTCCTTTTTTTATACACCTATTACTTTCTTCAACTTTCATCTTGTTTCATGAACTTTCTGTCTTGTTTCTGTGCACAGGGTGTGGGGGTCACGCATGGTGCATAGAGTCCCTGTTCCCTTAATTGCATACGAAGTGGTGCTTTCATCATTGCTTGGGAGCACCTTTGATGTGTTCCCGACTGACATATAGCCAAATCTAATTTTGCCGTCTTTCTTGGTTCTTTAGAACGTTTCAAATCCCTGTGAAAGACAGCTGCAGCGCGTGTGCCCTCTGCAACACATTGGGAGCTTAGCCTGCTGTGTTGGCTATACTGTCTGCCAACTGTGGAATCAGGGACGCTCTTGTGTTTGTTCAATTTTCTTCTCTTTTTGTCATGCGTTAGTGGCTGCGTGCGACGAGTAGCAGCTTTAGAAAGAAAGAAAAAAAGAAAAGAAACTTGTTTATTTCCAAACAAGATGATACATGAAACGTATTACAACATATTGGATTTAGAAATTTATGTAATATAAAAGTCAATAATTGATAGACAAACCATACGCGGTGTTCAATAGCCGTGTGAGAGGTTAATCACGTTATTGAGAGAAACTCGGCTAGTGTTTCCATATATTCTTTTAATTCTGATACACTCGCTGCCAATGTTTAAACTAGGCCTAAATGACGATATTGAGGTTTTTAGCTAGTAATTCAACTCAGAGAGACAATGGGAGTTATCTTTAGGATTGAAATTATATATTCAATCAAAGAATGTTACTTTAATTTCGTTTCTTAGAGTATAAAGTTTATATTGAAAATAAATGTTTCAAAGTTGTCAGGAATGTGTTATAGATTTAAAAAACTATTTATCTTTTTTGTGGCGTTTTTATTCCTCATTGTTCTACACGTTATATGAGTGCAAAGCTACTGTCGCTACTCATGTTGTTCTGTTGTAGGGGTGGTAGGAGTATACTCCAGAGTCACGTGCTTTGAAAATTCCCTGAAAGTAATTAAAGGACGTCTGAAATTAATACTATAACTAAAGGACGTCTGAAATTAATACTATAACTAAAGGACATTTGGAATTAATACTACGACTAAAGAACATCTGGAATTAATACTACGACTAAAGGACATCTGGAATTAATACTTCGACTAAAGGACATCTGAAGTTAATACCATACATAACTCTAGGACATCTGAAATTAATACTCACCATCATCGGTCAACAACTGAACCATCATTCGTTGGGTTCTTATATTAGGCGCTACAAACGCCTGCGAAAGATTCGTTGTGGTTGCCGCCACACATAATCTACGTGTCCTTTGTTATTGCAGTCCATCCCTTAGTGTTCTGGGAACCGAGAAGGTGAGATGAAATATAGACGGCGTCGTACATGAAAAGCGTACGGTATGGTGATCATGGTACACCTGCGGGTTACGGGCTATACGGACTGGAAACGATCGGGTTCCGGTAGTTTTCACTATTGGGTCTGAAGGTCTCGAAGTTTTAAAGATTAAAATGCCAATTAATTAGTTTGAAGCATAACTCGGGGGTTGTAATTTTTTCAAGAAAAACGGCGGTTAGCTTCTCCCTTTAAAAATTAGACAAAAATTCTTTCATTTGGAAAAATTGTTATAAAGATATTTCTGCTTAGTATTAGTAACAAAAATAAGCTCATATTCGTTTGCATTGCTCAAATGTACGGACAAATGTCAGACGATCGCGGTACTCTGATATAATCCCGCCAAACAATCTTAAGATGAAACTTGCAGGATTGCAAGTTTCAGAGTTAATTTCAGTAAAAAATAGCTAACTTTGCCCTGTAAGTGGGACCATTCAATTGACCCTGTTATAAACTACGTGAAGCCCGTAAAAAGGGATTTGTGACTCCCCTTGGTCCCGTAGTCACTGATTTGACTCAAGTTCACCATGCCGTGTGCTGGAGATGGGAATCTGAGACGCTGTTAACGTGTTACACGGTGTATTTTAACCGTCTCATTAGTTTTTCATCAGCTTATTTACCATCGTGAAATAAAGTTCTTAAAGTTTGTTTCTCATACATCTTGAACTCCTGAGAAACATTTTGCTTGGAAGATATAGGTTTGTTTATCATGAATCAATGGAAAGAAAATTGCATTTTAGTGAAATATTGGACGGTGCGGTGAGGGGATATGAGGTGAAAAGTCATCGTAACGACATCGTAACGTCATCGTTACGATGCGTACGTAACGCATCGCACGAATTGTTTGGTCTCCCACGTTGGATGACGAGTGTCCGGAGACCAAGAAGCTTAGTAGCCGGTAAATGTAGCAACCAAATTATTTCACACTAAATATGTTAATTAAGATAGACGTGCCAGTCAACCTGGTGTGCGTGGTTGTTCCAAGTGAGAATCAAAATTGAAACCCGAGCTGTTAGGTGCAAGTCAAGGCGAATCTTACCTTTGACGGTAAAACTGTAGAGCTTACTATCATCTTACTGCGTGATTGTCTCGATGCTAAGAAACTCAGATTTTTGGGATATATCAACTCATAATCTCTGTTTTTCTAGCCCCTGTGCGTGTTCAAACTCAGTCGCACTCGTACAGCCTTCCATGTCGGAAAACACCTCCACAATGCTGCGATGTCTTGTGTTTGTGTACGGCACGTTAAAGGGTGGCGAGCCCAACCACCATTGGCTGTCAGACGCAGCCAATGGCTACAGCAGACTCGTTGGGGTTGCCCGCACTGTTGACAAGTTTCCTTTGGTGATTGCATCCCGTTTCAACATTCCGTACCTGCTTAATGCTCCTGGCACTGGTGAGGTAAGAAGTATAGATCGTAAGTGAAATATCCCTCAATATGCCAGAGATGTAAGTTGTATGATCTACGGGGGTTAGGTGAAACTGGAAGGTTCATTGAGCGAAGGGAATGTATGTGTAAAAATGAAGCCCGGGTGTCTAGTTGATAGCTCATTAAATGAAGAAGAAAAATTTTTGGTGGTACTCTTTTTGTATCTTACCGTTATTTAAGTCGCACGTTGTGTTTTTGAAGGAAGTTGTCTAGTGCGGCATCAGAAAATGGCAGAAGCTGATTAGCTGATGCTATCCGGCTCAACCGTACAAATTTATATGACTGGCTTTTCACTCAAGATGTACTGCCCCTGGGTTGCTAAATTGGAGCCATTTTATGAAGAAACCCCCGTTTTATGAGGAAAAAATTGGCTTTATTTTAAAAAGAATTTATTTAACCATAAAGAGCATTCTGGAGATTTTGGCTAGAAAAAGGTCAATCTGGCAACTATGGTCTGCCGTTGTGACGGAAAAAGGAATGTATTTGAAATGGTCGTAGAGATTTTACAGCTTAAGTTAATAAGTTAATAGTCATAGTAAATTAAATTTAATATTTATTTTGCAGAATGTGGAAGGCGAAGTGTATGAAGTTGATCAGCAAATGCTTGCCAAGCTGGATATACTTGAAGACCATCCCAAGTACTACAAACGAGAGGTTAGTTTCGGGCTTCTCCCACTCATGCGAACCCCTTTTTCTTGATCAATATGGTAATTTATGTTCAACTATAAAGTCCCGCGTGGAATTTTCGCATAACTTACTGGCTCTAATGTTTTGCATGTAAATGTCTTTCCTCTTGATTAATTTCACGCTCATTCTTTCGTTGCACGTACGCCTACTTTTCAGATATTATGCGTAGTGTTCGAATTGTGATACAGGTTGATTGGTGCGACATCTAGATAAGTTAAACTTAGTAATGTTTGTTGAAAGTGCCGCACCCAATAAGCTAAATGATCTAAAAAATGCGCTTTATTATTCATATTTGCAGTGTTACTTATTGCTGTTTAGCTTATTTCTTCGTATACAAAACCGTCCAAGAGTAGATTTCCTTAAAAATTAAACTTAGGTCAAATGTAATTTACGTACAAAACAGTAGTTTTTGGATGTTCACTTGGTGGCCCAGGAAATTTTGATGTCCTTGTTTTGAATTTCAAAGTGTTCGCGCTGTTCCGTTTCGACAGACATAAAACACACTTTATTCGTCCCGTTCTTCCCAGATCCGCCAAGTGACTCTGACGACCGCCGCGACCAACACCAGCTCTTTTCTTATCTATAAAACACACTTTAATCGTCCCGTTCTCCCAGATCCGCCAAGTGACTCTCACCACCGCCGCAACCAACACCAGCTCCACCCCAGACCCGGGCCCTACACCAGCGGCAGGGTCAACGCTGGACGTGTGGGTGTACCTGCTGCACAGCTTCAAGCCCGCCATGCTCCAGCTGCCCATGCTGCTCAGCTACTCGACTAAAGGGGACCACGGACTGGAGTATGTGGCCAGGTACCTCAGAAACAATCCCGGTCCCGAGTACTGGACTGACGTCAAGTTGCCAAACGCGTGAACAGTGCTGCTTTTGGTTCTTCTGCTCCTTGCGTTGATGTGCTCATGGTGGTGAAGCTCATTGCTGTCGAATTTACGCTGCTAACAGGGTTTTGTTGTATCAGTACGGTGGGAAGTCTTCATGATGGTACATTTTAATGACTAATTCGTGTTTTGTTGTAATCCGTAACGCTTCTAGACATGTAAACATGGAGTTGATCATTTGCCAGGCTCTCAACAGGCGCAAGACTGAAGCACTCACTGGAAACTAAATTTTTTCTATCTAGAGTACGAGCCTACGAGGCAATTAGCTTTCGCTTCTACTAACTGGAATATGCATGTGTAAAGAGTAAAATCGATAAAATGATTTGAACATAGTCATGTCTAAGTGGTATTTTTAAACTGTTTGCTGCGCTGAATCACAATACTGCAACTCAAGAATGTTAACGGTATTGATTTTAAAACTCAAAAGCCCGAGAAAATGGGCATCCTGGGATATGTGTATGAACTCTTCCGAAAATCAGCCGTTCCTGCACAAATGTGTGGAAAACAGGTTCTGACAGTATGACACCATGAACGACAAGTGCCAAGAACGTGGCCGTGTTCAAGTATGGCGTAGTGAGAGCGCTGCTGAACGATCAGACGGTGCTACTGTCTGTTACGATTCGAATGTTTTATTGGTTATGCTGAATGTATACAGGGTGTTTCAGAACAAGAGGTTCAAAATTGCACACCAACTAGAAAAAGGCCAAATAAACACTTTTCTTCTATGAAACTTTCCGAAAAAAACTTGGGCTTTTGAGATATTAGCTATTTATTGTTTTAAAGGATGAAATTTAATGACACAATTACTCGCAATATTTATTTTGAATTTATTATACAAAAATTGTTCAAAATGTGTTTCACCTACATCAACGCACTTTTCAAATCTTAGCCTTGGCGACTGCAAGATACTGGGAAACACGTCTGGCATTTCAGAAATCTCACCAGCAGCCGCTGCAATTCTGGCCACGTGATCTTCCTCAGATTCAATGGGTGTAGCATAAACAAGGCTCTTCAGGTGTCCCAAATATCACTTAAACTAAATTTTATTCTTGTAAACTCTCATAGAATAGAAGTGTTTGTAACTTAAATTCAAAATAAATATTGCGAGTTATTGTGCCATTAAATTTCACCCTTTAAACAATAAACAGCTAATATCTCAAAAACCCAATTTTTTCGGAAAATTTCATAGAAGAAAAAGTGTTTGTTTGGCCATTTTATATTTGGTGTGCAATTTTGTGTCTCTTGTTCTAAAACACCCTGTATATGGCTGGACTGAAAGTGTCACAGTGAACAAAGGCTAAATTCTCAATCAATTTACGTTACTGACTATTTCGATTCGAATGTTTAATTGGTTTTGGTGAATATATATGGCTAGGCTGAAAGTGTTAACTAGGGCTAGGTTTCAAATAAATTACGTCGTCTTAGCGGTACAGGAAGTTGTGTAAGTTCTTTTAAGTAGACTTGCTCTACGCTGTGCGGCCACGACGGTGTGAATTGTTGAAACTTTGGGCCCTGGTCACGTGTTAGACTTTTGGAACCGTGCAAGAAATTTTAAATAAGCTGTTAACGAAATAATTATGCGGCACTATTCCCGGTAGTGCATGTTGTTGATTTCGCAAGCTGTTTTCGAGTTGAGAGTTGAGGTTGTTTACTAATTATTTCTTTATGTTGGATATTTTCTGTTGTTTTACTTTGATATATATTTAATTGTTCCCCAGGTTATCGTGTACGGGGTATTTTTTGTACTGGATATTTTCTGATGTTTTGCTTTGATATATATTTATTTATTATCGTGATTATCGTGTTTAATTATTCTTCTAATTTGTGTGTTTATACTGTATTTGTTTTTCCGAAGTTTTGAATGCTTTTAGCGAATACCATCGCCGTCCTCGTGTCTGCCGCAGTCAATTTCTATATCTATTTCCATGGAAAATATTTAGACCTTTTGTATTAAATTTCATTAACCTTTTTTATGACTTGCCAAAAGATTTCATCCAAATCTTCCCATCAAAACACATTAGCAAGAAACGCTTCCCAAAATTCGCTACTACAGTCGTCACGAAATTCATTGCTTTGCTTTTTGGATTTTCACAGTGAAGATGACATAAGTGATCCTGAAGACATCATGTGATGTGACCACGCTGCTAGATGATCATCTCGACATCGCGGATAAATGTGGTCCCAGCGTTAACAAGATTTTTATGTATACGTATTTGTTTTGCCAATGTTAAATTAGTGTATAAGTTCAGGATGTATATCCATTGAGGCTAACGCGGGCGGATTCACATGCGTGAGTAAGACTTGTAAATTGTACACATGTGTAACGGTATACAGGTATTTATGTATGTGGTATATATGTATGAATACAGGTATACAAGTGCGAGTGAGACTTGTAAATTGTACACATGTAAAACGGTATACAGGTATTTATGTATGTATGCTGGTATATATGCATGAATACAGGCATGCGAGTGAGACTTCTTAACCGCATAAGTGGAAAAGATTTGCATGTTATTCGTGATATATGTTGTTTTTATTGTTAGGGTCGAACCATTCCGAATAGGTACAAGTGTGTTTTCAGTTTAATTTTTAAACTGTGTGGGGTTCCAAAATATTTGCTCGTTGTACATGGAAAATGTTATGGTGATGATTAAGTCAGACTGTTACCGGCCGAACTTATTTCTGCTCAATTAGTAGGATTAGCATTGGCTTTTGAAGCGTTAAATTTACGCCCAGCATGGGATTCCGGCGAATTTATTAATTTGAAACCTCTTCTCTGCTGAGAAATTGTAGTATTAGAAGTAATTTGAGATTAATTATATTAAAAGCTGAACGCGTCTTGTGTGCAGAAATACGTTTTGAATATTTTCTGAATTATCCTCAGCATTCTTGCAATCACCGATGCTTATGAATTGAATTAAGTTTGCTTTAAACAATGAATTTTGTCGATGCCTATCATTTTTGTAAAGACAAATTCAAGTCGTTTCTGTTTTCATGGACCTCAACATTGACATCGCGTAGGTGTTTGCGGTATAAACATGATCCCCTAAATTATTCTGATTTGGATTTTTGTTCCATATAATTGATGGATATTCTAGCAAGCAACTCGAAGATTTTTGTGTGTTGCTCTATTGATGTTATTTTTACGACCGAGTTCTCAAAAAAAAAAAATCGAAATAATTTTTAATGTCTGTCGACCTTTGACTGTGGGGGTACAGCATTCTTATGAAAACCAGAGATAGGTAAAATTTAACACGCAGATTGGAGCTCAGTCTACGCAATTTCAATTGATAGCTAACTGTCTGTCTTCCACATATTTTTCAATTACCTTTATACGGTGCTTCCTTTCCCATTTATGCGAATCTAGTTCACACCATTCCATTAGTGGTTGCATCGTGTCTGGCTGACCGAGTTCCTCTGCAGTTCTGCGCTGCGTTCTCACTTTTGCTGTTTGCTTGCGACATCGAAATGCGCCAGAGTTTTTAGGCACTTGCTCATGATTTCTAATTACTTGTTTGTGATTTTTGGCTATCTGTTCATGATGTCTGACTTCCTGTGCTTAATACCTAGCTATCGGTTCCTGATTTCTCAATACCTATTACAATTTCGATCAACCTGTTCATGATTTCTAAATTCCCGTTCGTAATTTCTAACTAACTGCACATAATATCTAGCTACCCATTCGTGATTTCTAAATACCTATTTACGATTTGTAATTACCTGCTCAAGATGTCGTCTAACTTCCTGATTCAGTGCTGCATGTTTGTTGCTCAGAGTCCTTTAATGACATTTTTCTGGATTTTTCGATTTCATGGAATTCTGAAACGCGTGTTGTCCAACCTGATTTGTGTCATCTTGTTAAGATTTATTTCTTTATTTAAGTTTTTTCAATTCGTTGTATCTGAAAAACTTAAAAGCGTATCCTCCGATTTGCGTTGTCTTTGTGACACTTTAAAAAAGACTCGTTTAGTTGTCTCTTGCGCGATTTGCCCGAACACTTACGTGCATTTTGTGATTTGATTTTCATGTGAACCACTCCTTGGAAACTTGCGAGTTGTGTGTAGATTTGAAGTGGGGTATACACGCCGAAAATAGTACGAGCAGGGTTAATAATTTTCTTATTCTTTGCATATATATTTCGTAAAAACTTAAATTACGTAAATCGATCTAAACATGGTTAACAGTGCAACACTTTTTATAGAGCTATCTCGATATTTTCTACGTACACAACATTCGTTCGCAACATTTTTCGCGTTTGATGTTTTGTGTAGTGTTTGTCTGCTTTATATACGGGGTCTGAACTCAAGTGCAATATTATGGTTGGCGTTGTTATTGATTAAAGTTTTCTAACGTGTGTTTGGTTTGTGGTTTTCCTAGTAACATGACGCAGAAAATGCAAAATTTCTTTAGAAAGCGCAATGCCAATTGCAGGGCGGTGCATATGAAATATTTTTAATGTTAGTGTTTTCCGCTTGAGTTATACTCTCAAAAATAAATTAATATAGTCTGAATGAAAGAAAAGTAAGGATTTTCGCATTCGTAACGAGAACATGAAATCGAAATCCACAAACTGTAGTCTTTGCGTTGAAATGTTACAGAATTCGTTCGTAAAAAACCGTTTAAAGCTCGTTTTAAAAAAAACAATAAATCATGTAACTCAAAAATTTTGTTGGAGTTGCCCATCATAAATTTCATAAGAAACTTTAGCCTCGTATCCATTTCCTCTGTCAACAAACTGCACAATTTGCAGTCGTCCGTCTGGCAGCAGCACCCTGTACTCCCCACGTGTCACGCTACCGTCGGACGACTCGTTGTGGCTGTAGATGTTGCCACTCTCGACGTCTTGTACGTCCCACTCAAAGTCGTACGGCATCCCCATCATAGCTCCAGCCTAGCAGAGAGATTCAAATATTTCTATGAAATAATGGAATACTAGCATCTAAAGTTACAAGTTTAGTTTTTCTGGCTAAATTTTAAAATTCCGTCCTTAAAAGCCATTGTAACCCTGCTTGGATTCCCCCGTGAATTTAGACGTTTTTTTCGCCGCTGTGCTTTAGATTTCTTCTAGAAATTCGAGCCAAATTCTGTAGAGATGGATCGAAAAAATAACTAACTAAACCATTATAAGATAAAAGTACTAAAAGATAAGCATTTATAATATAGATATTTGTATTGCTTGAAGCTGCATCAAAAAAGCTGCGATGATAAAAATAAAAGCATCTCATTTCCTAAAAAGCTTGTTCGTAAAGTGTATCAAGTTCCTCACAACATAAGTACTAAATTATCCTTGAAGCTTGTAGTGAATTTGACTCTCACATATGAACAAGATATGAAGGCTTAAGGTAGAGGAATGATGAAGGGAACATCTTCAGTGAATGCGCCAAGATTCCAATAGGGTTGTAATTCTTTTCAGTCCTAAACTTAAGGAGAAAGACTGGGTAACTAAAGAGCAAGTACAGTGAGTAGAAAAGTTCCGTAATAAAGTATTTGGAATGGTTAGTGAGTGGATTCACTACGTACAAAAAAACGGGAATATTAGTTTACGTTGCGGACATCGTGCGCGTGTCCACCCCGACTGTCTGAAAACCGCTTTAATGAAAACCAAATATAACCACAAGTTCAGCACTAAACATCCGGCAACCCTGAATGGTTTCCAAATGCTCATTGATTAAATTTTACACGAAAAGCTCAAACTTGATAGGTTTAGCCAGAAAAAACGATAGTACATTTAGTTTAGCTAAATCGATTGAAAAACTTTCGATGCCGGTTGATCTGCAACGACATCGTTAATTCTTTAAAAATCGGGTTCTATGTGAACTCTTACCGGAGGCGTGGGTGGGATAGGACGAGGTGCAGGAGGAAGAGGACGCTGTGTAGAAGGAATGGGGAAGACAACGCTTCCTTGTCTGTCATCCGACGCATCTCCTGCCGGCTGCTGGTACAGCTGGGACGGGGTTTGTGGGGGCGAGAAGGATGCTGGAACTCCGTATTGCTCATTCGAGGGCACTCCTGAAGTTGGGATAGAAGGGAGAGGTTCAGAGTTAAACATTTCATTTTTGAAATTTATTGGAAATAAATTGTTTTTCTTTCTTTCAGAAGCCCCGAATATATTACCTGAGCGCAAACCTGGAAATGGAAACTGGTTGGTTGTCGAACCTGCAGGGTCAGGTTGGGTGTAGAGTTGGTTTGGCCGCGTAGCTGGAGGACGGGCAGGTGCTGAGGGCAAGTTTGAAGTTCCGATCGGTCGTGATGGCCTTCCCACCTGGTCTCGGGGGAGGTTTGTGGGGCGAGGTGGAGGTACAGTGGGGACCTGAGGGGCAGGTGGTCGGGGCTGGGGAAGCTGGATGGGGAGTACTGCACCTTGAAGTCTGCGTGGGGTCTCGTAGAGTTGAGAGGGCTGTCTAGAACTCGACTGAGGCGACGCTGCGTTGAGTGATGCTAATGCCTGGGCAGAAAAAGAAAGAAAAACAGTCTATTTTCGATTTATTTGACACAAAAATTAACATCCGTTTTTAAAATGTCTTAACATACAAATCCCTGGGTGGAAAACGTATATGGGGTATTATAGCATCCTAATAAATGTTCGCACAAAAGATTTAGATAAAAACTTAGAGACATACTCCTATCATCAAGTTACTCTACGTTTGTTAATGGAAATGAATGGCTTTAATTCGATTAAAGAACTGGCTCATACTCAGTATTTTATCTATGAATGACTTTGAGTGCAGTTCAGACTGCACGTACAGGGAGGGCTTCAAATCCCGAGCTCTGATTTAAAATGGTAAGACACAGCAATTATAAAACTAATTTCACGAGGTTCGTATTAGTGGAAGAAGAAGTGTATTAGTGACATTAAGTTATTGCCATTCAAAATTAGAGTTCGGGCTTTGTGGCCCCTTGATTGGTGTCATCATTAAGTATTTCATTATCGCTTAGTCTCAATGTGTCATTCATCACAATTAATCTCCGTCATTTATCTTTTACTTCTTCAACACAGTGAATAATCTATTCGAACTGAATTTGGAAGAATATTCCATATATTAGTGAATAAGAGTGTATGGTCATGATTTGCGCATCAGTCAAAAAGAAAATTGAGGGCCATAACTTGTACCAAGAAGTAAGATTGAGGTGACGAAATTACGTAGCGCCTGTTATACTAACCAGTGAAGACAAGTTATCTTTCATTTGAAATTTGAACCTGCCTTAGTAAAACATGGGAGGTTCTGAATTTAAAGTTAAATTACAGAAGGTGCTTCTAATGATTGAAAAAATATTAAAGAAAACAGAATTCAAACCACTCTTCTTACTTACCACCAGTAGGTGCCAAAAGCAGAACCGTGAAGCAAGTTTCATCATTTTCTAAAATACCAGCTTCCTGGGAGAATTAAAGTCGTAACGATCAAGAAAGCTTTCCGATACTTTTCAAGTATTCAACTACTTGAAAATAACACTCAACTTATTTTCACTTTGACGTTAAGTTTTGAATAGACAACATAGAATACTAGACCCTACAATTGAAACGTTCTCACGATATGAAAACACAAACACAGCAAAGGTGTGTCGCTTCGGTTCGCAGAGCTGGAATCAAGCTTCGAGATAGAGAGAGGTCGGTGCGTTTCGTCGAGACACGTCTGAAACAAAGTAGTTTTTATAAGTACATGGATACAAACTCTCCACTGCGAGTTCTCCTCGAAGCATAGGGCAGGCTATAGGTGTAGGTTTGATGGGCTTGTCCATCTCATATTATAGGGACTGGCGCTGCCAGGAGAGACACTGTTAAGTTACTTCAGCTATACATAGATGGGCCATCGAGACTTCTATTTTTCGTACCCGATTTGCTTCTCCGTTTTCATGTCTTCTTCACTATTTATTCCTCGTCTGTTCTTCTTCATTTCCAACTCGCTGTTTCTATGCGCAAGGCATCTTCTGTGGAAACGCACCTTGTGCTATAGATTCCACGTTTTCTACATCCCATAAATAGTCTCTTCTCAACGCCATCTTGATAAGCCTTTGTTTTGGCTTGACAGTTTTCAACATGCTTAAATGGTAATAATCATAATGATAATAAAAATGATAATGAAACTAATGAAAAATATAACTGAAAACTAAAACTCTTTGCGATAAGTGACTTGGGCTGCTGTACTTTCAACCCTTTTTTGGTGACCATCAGGATGAAGGTTTGAGAACATACGAGGAGCTCCACGTTATCTAGGATTACAGCTATAGAGCACATAAAGCATTATTTCACATTTGGGAACACCTCCGCAAATTATATTGATGAAGTTCGATGATAAGGAAAATATCTTTACTTAGATATCACTTGTGCAAGAGCTTGACTGTATACAGCACAGGAATGTCAGAACATCCCCAAGTGTCCTACATTTTCATGCTATTGAAAATTTAAACCATTATTATCATATAACGAGAAGATGATGTAAAGTTACACTTCCTTGTTATTACAAAGCTAGATTTTAATTCAGTTTTCACATCATTGGAATTAGAGTTCAGAACTTGATACCTTCTACTATTTTTAAGAAAACCAATTACTGAGCAATTAGAATCTTAGTTGATATTTCTTGTCTAGTTTCTGATGAAGCTAGCTGATAAAAATAACTGTCTCCTTTCTATTCCATGGACCAAAAGGATTGGTCAATATTTTTGAAGTTAAACTAATCTTGAATGTTTTCTTTAATACGTAGTTCTTGTTTGTATCTTTATATTATATGGCAAATTTACATTATTTTTTTTGTCTCATGCTAGACAACTATTTGAATAATCTAAGACATACTCAAGTTGGATCAGTATGTTCAAGTTGAGTGTTCTTCATAGATTAAATAAAACTGTGTACGTAAAGGTTTCCACAGAATACCCTAGAAGTAACCGAACTCACCCAAACCCACATGTAATTACATCTCTCCCTGTCTAGTATAATAGTTTGTTATATCTCTGCCAATGTAGTGTAAGAGTTCTAAGGAATAATCTTACTGATGGTTGCTCGTGTAAATAGTTAATAATGGTTTCATTTTATCACTTTGCGGTATGGAAAGACGAAATCAGGATAGTTTTACCGATCAGGGTTGGTTTTACCTTGTTATTTTGGGCGTCGTGGTAGGTGGTGAAAGTTGATGATCTTTGTTTTTGAACATGGTTTGGATTTACATTCCATTGAATTTTGGAATTTACGACGTACCATTTAATGAATGAAATTTATTGAATGAGCTGAATATTTATTGAAGTTCTTTGCATATTTTTTTTTCTGTATATCAGAGACATGAACGACGCCGAAATTAAAAATGGAACGTAACATTTTTACGCTCGCCATTTCTTTTAAGAGCAAAAAAATTGAATTCAACAGCTCGATTATTGTGGCTTTTATCTAAAAATATTTGCCCAAAAAACTATACTTCATAACGCTGTTTTATCTTATAAGTGAAACTTGGCGATGTTAGGTTAACAGAAGAACTCCAAATTACTATTTTTGCTACACACAGAACAACAGTCGATTTTAGGTGAACACAAGAACTCAAATTTACTATTTTTACTAACGACACTCGACAACAACGGCAGCGAAGTTTACGAATGATAGTTCTTGGAGTAAACACTATGACTTTGGGTGATCATTTTTTTAACAATCAAAAGATCCGGAAATGAAACTGAGTTCATTGCATTCTGACTATAAATAAAATCGATTGCAACAGAAAGAACGCTCACTTCTTTTTGACAGTCGAAAGTTTTCTTGCACGTTTGTCGGAAGATTCTCCAACCTTTAATACTTTTTAGACGACTATATTCTTGGTTGGCTAGACAGACTGATAGTCCTGTTATAGAGAAGATTTAATGTTTGCAGTGGCAACTGACTTCACAATGAGTCTCTCAAAGCAAACGCCTAATTTATTCAAATCTATTAGACATCTTCAGAAAGTTCCAACAAAAAGGAATTCATGAGTCGCATAAAGAAAACTTTCCCTGCGTCAGGTGCGTTTAAACTCTTATAAGTCCGGGATTTTGTCCAGCTTCGGTCTTTTAATTTACTTGCAAAAGCCTCCACATGAATTTTAGTTATTTAAAGACTCGCAGCTTTGGGAATTTACGGCCGAGCTTCCAGCTGGGCCGTGATGTTACGGACCTCATGTCCGGATGCTTGCGCGATCGCACGCCTCGGCAGAAACATGACAGTTTATTTACTTCACCATTTTAGCAGTTAATTTTTTTAACAGTTTCAACGTAACAGTTCATTTAGAATTTTAGTGGTTTTAATCTATTTTTCTCGTGAAGATTACCTAGTATGGATTTATGCTCTGAAGGTGAAGTTTCAATATAAATAAATCTAAATGCTTCGAAATGATATTCGTCAATGTCAGATCGAGAAGTACCTTATTTTTAGCCTCCAGGAACCATAAAAGAAAGCCGGACTGAGTTCATAGACGAATTAATGAGCCATATTTGTACGATATTTCTTTACTATAACCTTGTTGACATGTTCATCATAAATTGCGCTTTCCAAGCCCTTGTTATTAAACACGACGCAATGAATCTTACTTCCAATCGATCTGCTACACATTCCATGCTCATGGAACGAGCGAGGAATAAAGCAAAATTTCTCCTTTTCCCAAGTGGAAGGAAAACAAGAATCTAGACTCAAGCTCTAGACTATTCACTCAAAAGGCGAACAATCTTATTCACACACAAGGCCACGCGTTGACCTCGAAGAAATGTAGGTAACTTAGCGATGCGCGACTACTTAAAATAACTGTTCCAGTACATCAACGTTGCAGAGCAAGAACGGTGTTCCCTCACATTAATAAAGTGATTTTTACCATATAAATCGTGTCTTATAACTGCGATTAATACAAAAAACCCTGTTTTATAATTAGACTTCTGCACAAAAAATCTCTTTTACTTCTACTTTTATAAAAAGCTTGGAATCCTGTAAACATCTTATTAGTTAATGAATTGGCCTGAAATCGACTTCATAAGTCCTTAGGCCGTGACCTATGGCATCTGTTACAAAATAAATTAGCATGCGTCTTACTTACATGCTTTGTACGCACACGTTGAGTTTTCACGTAACTTCTATACATAGAAAATGCTGGAGTAAAACTTGTGGATCTTTTCCAGATAAGCCCCGCCTAATGCAACACATAAGTGCACCCACTTGTAACTTTCGAAATAATGCACCTATCGACTTCAAATTACTTTAAACGAAAGAATGTTTTAATCATTCGTATGAGAGTAATTTGAAGTCGATAGGGGCATTATTTTAAAAGATACAAATGGATGAAGTTATGTGTTGCATTAGTGGTGTGGCTTTTCTGGAAAAGATCCGTACATGAATGTGAAAACATAAATTTTAGACCTTCATTTAATTGAGTGGAAAATGAAATCAGAGCTGATCCGGACGTCAATTCCATCGATTACCAGGTATACGGTGGTTATAAATTTAAAGCCGGTTTGTAGTGAAACTCAAGTGCGAAAGTTTGAAGACAAATTTAAAATAAATTTCCACCCAATAATCTTCATGTCTGGCTTTAAGGCTTAAGATCAATATCCTTAAAGCAGCCACGCTCAGTTTCTCACATTTCGACATCATTTTCTCCACACCGCTACGATACAAAATTTGAGCTACAGGTCACGGATATTGCAGCACTCACGAAGCATTTGTGAAAGTGCGGAATTTTGCGGGGCAGTCAACGAGTTAAGGCGAATAATTACACGTTTACACGTGAGGTGCTTGTGCCTAGTGTTTAGAGGATGATCAATCCTCTGTAATTAGTGGGGGCAAAGTGGGCCTGTAAAACTTGTTTTTTTAGACGTTCGGGAGGACATGCAGTACAGGTTGTGCCATGGTTGTTTTCTGACGTTATCCGTCTGAAGTATTTTCAAGCATCACGTTTATGAATTTAATGAAGGCTTCACAGGTTGCTGCGAACATGACTCACCAGTGCAATGCTGATCTTACGAAGGAGGCAGCCGTAAAAAGAGGAGCATCATCTGTGTGTTATACAGTGAAATCAAGAGGAAGCGCAGACAAAAAACATTGAATTGAAATGTTTGTATTGATTTTCTAATTTTATGACTTGAATCAATGGGAGTATTTACGGCACTCATTGATTTTATTCCACGACTGTTGGAATAATTGTTATTGTATTTTACCTAGAAAGCTCGCGTTCGCAGCAGTAGCGCTCAAATATCAATCAGTGTAAGGACACAGGGAGAGTGCAAGTCAGTTCAACACTGTACAGCGCGATGCGTTGAATAGAGATTAACTTTCACGAGGCGTTTTCAAAGTTAGAAAATTAGTGGGAATAAGAAAATTTCTTTGTGCGATATGAAATCCCTTTGGTATTTGAAACTAGACTTAATACAAATTTTCAGGTACGAAAATGAAAATAAATAAGAAGTCTCGAAATTTTGACCTTATAAAGTATTCATCGGAAGACTATGAAATTATTGTAATGGATTGCTTTCAAAATACACTAATAATATAATTCACTGTGCCGGTAATTTATGCAAAGATTTTAAGTCGAATTATAAGTCCTATACTTGAACAGGGAGTAAACTGTGAAGTGTAAAGGCAATGAAATTTAGAAAGAGCAAATAAATTAATTTGAACGCCACTCACAAGTAAACGAGATCGAGTGAGTTAACTCCAGTTTACCTCTGACAGTATTTTAAAAAATTCAGCGTGTCGCTGAAATCAACATTATTGGACAACTAATTTCACTCGTGAGTGTTTCGCCCATTTTTACTCTCTCTTTCTTCACTACCGGATGATAAATTTTATCTGGCATTTAACACTACATAGTCAGACTGCCTTACACACAAACGAACTCGAACAAAATTGAGAGCATTGTATAAAGCAGTGTCATTCATTGCGCGGCTCGAGATGACTCAATTTACGGCTCTCGAAAAATATTTAAATTACTTAATTAATATATAATTGATATTATATACGCTAACTTACAGTCGCTGCGGCTCTCTCAATCAATGCGTTTAACCGAAGTGGCTCTCTTGCAAAAATTAGTGAAAAACACTGGTATAAAGGCTTGTGAAAAGCTACGCATTCTAAACACTTTGATGACATTGTGTAAGTTGAGCTTAACAACTTCGAGGCAAGCCTGACCCATGCCTGCTAGGTCGATGTAGGAGGCACCGTTCACCAGTAGCGGATGCGAGACCGGACCTGCTAAAAATACGGAATTTTCGCATAATTTTTACTGCTCGTAGAAGACTGAAGACGCCTGGAACTGATGATCCCATGCTCTGCTTTCCAGACAATGTCTGTGAACGCGACTTGAATATGGGAGCGTGGAGATGCTGAAGTTCTTTTAGGAAGGCGAATGTTAAAAAAATAGTTTCCATTGAAATGTCAGAAGCAAGAAAAGTTTGCATTCAAATATTAGAAGCAAGATTAGTTTTCGTTGTAATATTGTAGAAATGTATCTGACAAAATTTCTGGAAATGTTGGAAAAGATTTGTATTATAAATATTTGAAATATTCAAAAATTATATTAGAAGGGACGCTATTTTTGTTATAAAAAATGCTGTCCATTATAATATAGAATAGAAACAGTTGTCATTAGAGTGCCATAAAAAATTTTTCATTTCGATTTCAGAAAACAATTGCGCTCAAGAAAATAATAGAAGAAAAAATAGCTTTCATTGATATTTTTAAAAAAGATTAGTCATTGTTAAAATATTAGATGAAAAAATAGTATCCATTGAAACATTAGAAATAAAAACAATTTTTATGAATATAATGGAAGAAGAAAAGTTTCGACAAAATATCACAAAACAAAAATAACTTCTTTTGAAATGTTTCAAAGAGAAGATAAATATTCCATTGGATATTAGCAAGTAGAATAGTTTCCTCTGAAACATTGCGAAAAAAATAGTTTCTGATAAAATACAATAGGTAAAATAGATTTCATCAAGATACTAAAGGAGAAGAAATATGCAATATTAAAAGATAAAGTTGTTTTTAGGAAAATGTTAGGAAGGAAAATGGTGTACGTAAAATTATTAGAAAGGCAAAAAATTCTCACTTAAATATTAGAATTAAGTGTAGTTTCCATTGAAATCATAAAAGGAGTATAATTCCTACTATAATCTCAAAGAAAAAAGTATGATAGTTAATTTTTAACTTTCGAATGTGCGCATATATGCGAACTGATGAGTTACTCTATTCAGGAACATTGTTACTACCACAATATATGCACGTATTTATTATATTTGCATATAATAATAAAATAGATACACGAATTGTAGAATCTCTGTCAATATTTTGCAGGTCTTGCGGTTAATAATACATTATCAGTTAAAAGAAGTGCCATTCTCACTCCATCAAACTGCATCAAAACTGAAACCACATCATTAAAATGTTTTAATTTAATTACGTCTTAATGAACATATCTTACAACATTCTTGAACGCAAGGGACTGGATTTCATGCACTTTCGCTGGCCCACCGCCATCGCCGGCCTCCATGGCCGAGCATTTGTATGCTGGATTCTGAAGAAAAATATTCGTTAAATTTGAACGTACGTCTGGTCAAATAATTCTACACGTTTTGTGTTACCGACGCATGATCGCAGCTGCCCCTCTCTTGGATGACTGATTACAGGTCTGTTCACCGCCACAAACCGGATTTATTGCATGAGGTGTTTTAATCAAACTTTGATTATTTGAATAATACTTTCACGACAACGGAGCTGGACGCTAATGTAATATTTTCATTGAATCTCGCTTTTTTCTGTTTTTTTATTCCTTGCGTATTTTTCCACCTTTCTTGTATCCTTTATCTCTCTTGTGCCTTTGGATCTCTCTTACCTATCTTGCATCTTTCAATATTTTTTACTTTTTTCTCTTTCTTCCATGCTTTCCTCTTTCTCTTACTCGTCACTTCACCAGAAGTTAAAACATTCAAATTGTTGGCGGCATTCTTGACGGCTAGCAGCTACAATTTCAGGTCACGACTCAGAGTTTATGCTCCTTCATCGTGCTAAATTCCTGTTGTTTTAACTATGGCAGTGTTAAAGCAAACAGTGGTGAGCAAAAGCTGCTGGTTTCGAGGCTGTATTTTCACGGGAAAGTTTGCGCCTCGGCTGCGGATTAAAGCAACTCCCCATTATTTTCTTCCGTAATTTTTGCTACAGTCACGCCTCCTAAGTCATGCAAGACTTCTTGCTAACAAAAAGCACTAGTCACTACAGAATGCTCCGATAAACGCTGTATTTATCACTATTAGAAAGAAAAACTTCGGTGCATTTCAGATTTAAAGTCTAACTAATTATTGATGCTCAAATTTTTATTACTCATTGGGCGAAGATGATATTCAAGGGATATTTCCTGCTTATATGCTTTCAGAAAGGAATCTTAATGTTCATGCAACGGGGGTTGAAAAGGGGAAAAACGACCAATCCTCACGTCCAAAAGTGGTTCACACAAGTTTGCTAGACGAAATCACAGCTTTCGTGCATCATTTACCGAACACTTCGGGCACTCGTCATAACTTGTCAAGCCTCAACAGTTACAGAAGGCTCAGATATAGCTGTGCAAAAGCCAACAGTAGGCAGTAGTAGTAGTTAACAAACGCTATTAAAAGGGGGCAGAAGGCTCAAATACAGCTGTACAAAAGCCATCAGTAGGCTAGCTGTTGAAAGCTGGCGTACATCGCACGGCAGTCTCGCAGCAACAGTTGTTTGCGTGTAGATTTAAACTACGTATTCCCATCTCATAGAACATACGGAAAGTCAAAGAACATAAATAATTACAAAGTTAAAAATATACGCCCGAGGTGAAGTAACATTTAGCAGCGAAATTAAGTACAAGATTTCGAAACCACATATTTGCGTCAGAAACCACACATTTACGTTGAGTTAATTTATCAACAGATCGTATTTTCCCTTAACATTTCAGTTTAACTTGATTTCACTTTTTCGCCTTTCAATTCATCTTCAGAACTGATGACAGATTTCATTAGAGGCAATCTTTGGAAAGGAAATTGTTGTATTCGGAGCGTTTAGAGTGAATGACAAACGCCTGTGAAATTTTTAATTCTTCGAGTTCATGAAGCAAAATTCCGTCAAAAATAAGCAAGCATTTTGACCGTACCGAAGGAATGCAATGGTTGAGAAACGGAGGAAAAAAATGTCAGCAAAGCTAGTTCAGTCAACTGAAGCGAATAAAGCGACTACGTCAAAAATTACTGCAATAGAGCATAGAAAAATACGATGGTAGGTGAAGTCAAAACAACAATCAACTATCGCTGAATACCCTGATCGATTCGAAAAATTAAAACAAGCCAGGCCTCCCGTGACCCGTTGAAACTGCTTGCTTGAATAGCTAACTTTTTCTGAAACATTCTTCCCTAACTTTAATGTAACAGATTGTCTCCAATGTACAGCGTGTGGGCATTTCACTGCTATTACTGAAAGCAGAACGTGGACTGTGACAAGCAGCCCGCCAAAATGAGACAACAGCTACCAACTCAACAAAATGATAAAAGTATTCCAAATAACGTTATAGTAGAGTAGCGTTAAAATATTGTTCAGGAAAACCTGGAGTGAGAGTACGAGCAACATCCACGCAAAGGCAAGGATGCGGGATGTTTAACTCCATGCAACTCGTATCGTCGTCATCATGGATTATAATTGCTGCGGAGGTTCTTCACGTTTCTTAATGAAGCTCATTAAGTGAGGGGTTGCTAGATTTCGATATTTTACTTTCAAAGTTTGAGAAGTTTATTTAATTTTGCTTTATTCGTCGATCGTCAACACAAAAAAATAAGACGAAAGCATGAGCCGGATATAACGATTCCCAAGTTTACTGCTGCATTTGCTAGAAGAGGATAACTGATAGGCATTGAAAAAATGTTTCATTAAATTGTTTGTGAAGGCGGAAAACTATTTTCCACCGCTGTATGGATTAACATGTTTACAGTTACATAGTAAAACTGAATACAAACTTGAATCATAATCTAATCTTACTGGAAAATGAACAAACGTTACTGCACCAAAATTTGCTTCGAAATTCTGAAATCGGTCGGGTATATTTCCGAGGGATGAAAAAATCAAACTCTTGAATTACTGAACATCAGTTGAACAGATAAGTACTCAATTCGAGCTGCCAAAATGTGACCATTTTCAGATCAATTTCCAGAGATGTACACAGGAAAAAAATTTAGCCTATCGTTTTCGTGCGAATTCGGGCAAGCGAGAATGCCTTGCAAAAGTATAAGTGAAGTAGTGAATTGTGAAGTTCAGTTTATCGATAACTACTTCTGCAATCGTGGGCTAAACTGAAGTTCAATATGCAAGTCAGATTAACGTCAATCTTAGGATTCAATATTGAAGATGACAAACATAAAAGGAATCGTGCGTGTATTTGAATTCGATTATGTATTCATGATAATTGAGTTTGGGACTACCGGTTTGTCAGCTGCATTATGGAAATCCAATCAGTGACCACAGATACGTCACGGCAGACAGCGTGTAAACACAGCATCGTGGCGCACGGCGAACTGCCCCAACCTGCGTCATGTGGCACCCTCGCTTAATGCTGAGATTTTGCCACACATGTGTAACTTCGGGAGGTGTACATCATTGAGAGTAACTTCCTGGCCTGCCCGCATTGTGTATCAAGAACGAAACGCTAATTATGTCACACGAGGGTACTTGCAGAGGCAAACCAGTACTCAACCTCATCCTGTCCGTGGCTAATAAAAGTTAGTACTACTTGAAAAGTAATAAGTTACAGTGATTATGGATCTGCTGATCGCAAATAGTTGTCAGTTAACTCGGTACGATTTTTACTATATCTGTGCATCAGTTTTCATGAGGTTTTGGCGCTGAGGTTAAAATAAGTGTGAACTTGGCCATTTGTGTTACTACAAAGTTTCTTTTTAGAAAAATATTCAATTTGAAAGTAATAAAAACATGTCTTCAGATTTATACATTACGCACTTCTCTTTTAGATTAAAAAATTATTCTGAAAACTTTCATTCCATTTCCTAATGGTGAAAGCATAACTGTAATAAATCAAAGTCATCACAAATAATTTCATTTATGAAGCACAAAAAGGAAGCGACAATTATCGCTTTAGTCATCCTGTTGCATTCTCCTCATCGATTAGTTGACGTGCGTTTGAATGAGGGGGCTAAGTCATTACTAATTTTGCGCGGCTGTACGTCAACTTTTGCAACCCCGGCATGACCAATGGAAAGCCTTCACAAATTCAATGACTGATCATGTACTGAGGAGAACCGAGAGGGGGAAAGCAATAGTAATGGGAAGGCTTCACAAACTCAATGACTGATCATTTACAGGTGAGAACTAAAAGGGGCAAATCATAAGCGCTGAGACAGTAGTTAAGGCTACGAACTATCGGGAAACAAAATGCCTGGTACATGGTTGGGTCATTAGCGTGTTCGGAGAGGTCGTCAGGTCAACTGTGGTGCGCTTCATGCCTAACGAACTTTAAATGGAAACCTCACCTTCAACAATGAATATTAAAAGACATTTATCCATGGGCATGAGATACACCAGAACTGTGTTCATTACTCTGCTAACTCATGCGCTGCGTTGTCAAAGAAACGGCCAATTATGCCATTGGAATTTTAAGACCTGCATCTTAAAGTGAGAGAGTACAGAACGAAGAGCCTATTCAGCTGACAGTCAAGCGAGAAACACTTGGTGGTTTCGACCGTCATCGCCAAGGGCTTTCTTGCAGTTATTTTGCCGTAACACAGCAAGATGTGATACACTGACCACAACGTTCGCGTACTGTGGTGTATCAGGTCTTGGATGCATCAACGTAAAATGGCTCTCAGCAAATCTCTGGGGATGACAGTCAAAAAATTTGCCCACAGTTTGCTTTAACACCGCGATATACATAGTTAAAGCAACAGGAATTTAGCACGAAGAATGAGCATAAACTCTACTCTAAGTCGTGACCTGAAATTGTTGCTGCTGTATAGTCACCTGTCGTAGCTTCGTAATGCACATTGCAGAAATTCAATCGAAACGATCGACTTTTTTTTCGGTGCTAGAAAAATTGCAAAAAAAAATCTAGAACGAATTTTAAGGTGCTTGGGTATCACCGAAAAACTCTAGATGCTCGTAGGTTCCGATGCAATTTCAGAATTGATATGGCATGAGACAAAAGTCATTATTATTCGTTTAAATTTTGTGGTTGAAATTATTGCGCGCAATTGATATTTCAGCAGGAAACGTAAATTGCTCCTTGATTAAAGCTGCAAATGTTGTGTTGCGTTTGAATTTAATTCGGATGTTGGAGGTTCATCTGAATTTTTAACAGCGTTTAATTGTTTCAGGTGGATCCAAATAAATTGAACAGAAAAGGTCCGACTCAAATTATTCTAATTTCGTTTATGTACTTTAGCAGTAGCTCCGGCCACTGAGATATTACTGAAAAACTGTAAAAGTTCCAACCGATTCAAGTGCGGGTATACCGTGTTGTGTTTTAAGGGTGAGAATACCGTGATATAGATTACACGATGAGTTCAAGAGCGAAACTTTTTTGAGTCATTTAAATGCTTCGGTTTTAGAGCAACACTACTTGAAAATATTTGCCGGAGGAGAACGTGCTTACGTTTTTTCTTTTGAACTATGACTATAAGAGATTTTTAATTTTTAATAAACATTACTTGCATTTTTCTCACCCTGACACACATATATGACTTAAGCTGGATTACTTCAGATTGTAGTTTCAATGTGACGCAATATAGAAAGACTCGTTCTCAAAGAACGATCTCTAGAAACCAAACAAACGTACAGACTCCAAGAAGTGGTGCTGGTAACAAGACGATTTATTCAAATAGCAAGAAAATTCGTGGAATTGAAGGCAATTGTGACACAGCATTACACCGCAGCTTTTCCCGCGCAGTGACCCACCAGCAAAGTGGTTTTGTGGCCTTTGGAACATGACATGAACACTGCTAGCTCTCACTGGCCCCGGTCATCTCTCGTAAACTGAGTAAAGTAAGGCTGCTGTTCATTGTTGACCGATATGAAAAATTCTATGCTTGGACTCTACAAACATTCTACACTATGAACAGCGAAAAATAGTGCGAAGGGAAGGACAGCGAAAAATTGTGCTCAAAATTGAAGTCGATATTTTGTGACGTTGCCAAACATGTACAGAATGTTTGATTTTCTTGTTTTTACCTGAAATATCTCACAGCTCTTCGGACAAAAATTAAGTTAATATGTGTGCTTATTATGTTTTCAAATTTTCATTGTTCGTACCCATAAGAAATATAGAAGGTTTGATTTTCTTATTGTTTCCACAAAATGGTACAGTTCTTCGAACGAAAATTAAGTACTATGCTTGCTATACTTTCAAATTACCATGGTTTGTATCCATAAAATATACTCTATAGTCTAGTACCAAGATGAGATGTCGAAATGAAATTTCAGTGTTTTTCGTAGTATGGAAGGAGAAGAATGTTTTGTGAAAAGTAGCTTAACCCTTTGCCTCCTGACGGGAACTCCAGTTCCCAGATGGCTTGTGCTTCCAGTGAAGTATAGGGAAATTGACAAAATTTCACGGTGATTCAATTAGTAGGGAAATAATTTAAACTAAATGTCAAAATTCGGGCAATTCATAGTATTCCTGCAACTATTGTTTTAGACATTCCAGAAGTTTGACACGTGTAATTTGCTATTGGTATCCACTCAGTGTGAGCTTCATAGTCTATGCAATGCATATAATACCTTTTTTATTTAATTTAAGCAAGTTTTTCATGCGTATATGTATTTACAGATAAAATTAAGCAAAAACTCAATTGATATTTTTTCTCAGATTTTTCGACCATTTTTTGGCGTCGAAGCATATGCTTGTCTCAATCGAGATGCTTGTCTTTGGGTCAAGCGTCTCTTTGGGAGCGCGATCAAACACTGTTGAACACATCTGTGTTTCGATTCGCGTTACGTAAGTTAAGTGTTACTGTTTCGTTACTATTACGCAACGCGAATCGAATCACAGATGTGTTCAACAGTGTTACCATCGCGCTCCCAAAGAGACGCTTGACCCAAAGACAAGCATCTCGATTGAGACATTTTTAAAGCATAATTTTCTTCAATATAAAAAGGAAGTAAGCATCTGCTTATACAGAAAAAAAACATGTTCGGGCAATTTTGCTGATATTTCAGGGTAATGACTGCAATTAACTTAGAAAAATTTTCCCTTCATTATTTGAGTGTTGGGAAGCAAAGGGTTAAAACAGGAAGAAATACCGTAAAAGTAATTGACATCGGCACTAACATGTGTATGAAGTAGATGGAACATAGCAAAGTTCCACTTCATTCCTCATGAAGAACGCTTTTAGATAACTTTTGTACTGTAACGAATATTAGTAGAATTATAACTCTAGGTTAATCTGTAGAACTGTATTAGTAGAAAATACATCAATATAACCAATGTTAGCAGAACTATTTATAGGTACAACTCTAACTCATACGAAGAATAATGATGTGAGTAAATGACTGAAGAATGGGTAGTTTAAGTAAGATGTTAATTATGTTAGTTTTGTTTTTGTCGCTTGAGGCGAGCTGCAAGCTGTAAGTTCTGGCAAGACCGTACCTCGGACAGTATATTTAATTGAAATAAGTTTTGTGATCTCTAATAACTCTTAATACGAACCTTTTGATGTTTAGAGCCTGCTACGCAAAATTCATTTCTTCGTGTTGTGCACAGTGATATTTTGCTTCACAGCTTTGCAAAAATTAAATTACTGATGGAATGAAAAACACTAATTTCCCCACAAAATGTCATTTTTCACTGGACATGGTCGGGCAAGCATACATGTGTTGTATTCAGCGTATTAATCAGCACTGGTCCAAGGTTCGAATGATTTACAAGCAACCGTGGACCTCTGACTGTCTCTGATTCTTGTGTACCCTACCAGACGCTGTCGTAATTTCTGTAATTTCCGGTAATTTCTTAATTTGCCTAGTAATTTCCTAACATCTGCATAATTTTCAGTACTTTGCAAGTACGTAAAAAAAGTGGCACAAACTAAAACAACCGACCAATCATGATCAAACCTTATGATTAGCTATTGCAAATGTCTGCCCCCATGGGTTTCAATTGCCTTTGTGTGATTTAACGTTTAACAAGTTCAAGGTTTTAGGTCTGGCAGGGCTAAATTAACAGCAGTCCGACACCAATCTTACGAAGGCTGTGGAACAGAACTGAGGTGGTGCATTTCTGGCTCGATTGCTCGCAGGAGACTGCTTTCATATTCGTAAGTCTTTAAAATAGTGAGTCTTTATAAGACTTAAATTCATTAAAATGAAAGCAAGGAGAAAAAGCAGCATTGAACAGAAATTTAAGGAAATGTATCACACAGCTTAATCTCTTTTTGATGAGTAGAAACTAACAAAAGATAAAAACCTAAATAAAAATAAATTGAAGCGAGTTTCGTGAAAATATCACTCCGTTTGATTTTCTATTCAGCATTTCAAGTGAGAGCTTTTTCGACGCATGTATTTATTGTGCTTTTTTAGTTTTTTGCAAATCAAGGTCTCACTGGTTTTAGTACAGTAATTATTTGTGCAACAATAGTATGCAAATTTAGGAGTGTAAAATATAAAACTCTAACTTTAGGTCAGTATGGACAAAATTTACGACCGATGGAAATTACTGCACGAACTGATTCTCACCCAAGTGTCCTTAAGTAACATTTCTGCGGCCATTTTGAGACATGACATACATTAGCCATTTGTTTTTTACTATATTCAGGTTACCTGTAATGAATCATTTAACAAATGTCACGTAAGAGAAGCATTTAATTTGAATGTTAGGTAAAAATTTCGTTCGACGTTGTCTTAAAACTTCTAGTGAATCCAATAATTATCATCGACATTTCAGAGATTACCTTGGGTTCCAAGTCTGCCTGGAGTTTCTGGAGTCTGTGATAAAAACTTGAAGTCTCTTTTTCATAATCATAAGTAAAATCTATGGATTTGATTTAATGCATTTAAATGCACAGAAGGAATCATGATATTTTAGATGAAAATGAGTAGATTTGAGATTTTAAGTACAGGATATTTTAAGACAATAATGCAAACCTGAAGGATGTTTTATAAGTGAGAAATATAAAACGAAAATCAATCATGCTAGTATAAAATGATGCAACAAAGACACTCAAGTACTAGAGAATTGATCATGTTAGTTTAACTGATACAATGAAGACACCAAGACATGAGAAATATAAAACACTTCTTTTAGAAGTACCTTAAATAATATCTCAAAATAAAATGAAATGAGACTTCAATTTTCTTGGAAGGAAAACCAACAAAAATTGTTCACTGCAAAGCGACAAAATATAATCTACGACAAATCAATACATAGATCCGTTCGCTCTCGCAGACGAGTCGCAAATAGTACACCGAGAAGCCACAGAAGTAGACGGCACAGGCCCAGGCGGTTGAGTCTCAGGTCGGTGCCGGTTTGCCTGCAGAGACTTACGATGAGGCTCTTTATATTAAGCACTTTCTCCTGCTCGCGACAGGTTGGCATGGCGAGAAAGAGGCAGGGAAGGAAGGACAATCAAGTGGGACAGACAGGTACGGTAGGAACGGAGCACATCTCATCGCTGTGTCCTTACTTGGGCACCGTAAAATAACTGGGTGCCAGAATAATGCCAAGCAGGTCGAAGGTTAACTGCGAGATGAACCCTATGTGGTAGAGGGAGGTAATGCTGTGGGAGGGAATAACACGTAAGAAGAAGGCTTATTATGAAACAAGCTGAAGAATATTAAGCGTCTGTATTTATGATTACCCTATTCTCTGCATAGATTCACTGTGTAAAGGTTAATTGAAAGGATTCAACTCGAACGAAAATTGTTTTATACAACTTAATAAACTCGGTAAAAAAACTTGTGCGCAAAGGGAATCAATGCTCGGGATTGAGCTAAGCAGGATGCAGGAGATATTACGAGTTTTATTTCAATATCGCCTAGTGAAATTAACTCATTACATCATCAGAATCCAAATTTGTTTTTGGTTAACTTCATGGCAACGACAACATTTGTGACACCGTGTTGTTTTCACCAACCGCAAGCTCTTTGGTGGAAACGGCAAAAGCAAGACAGGTAGACGAGGCAATAGGGTAAGCTCTAGTACTCAATGAGCTTGCTTTTCGCTCCCTCTTGTTGGGTTAAGAAGCTGAACAATAATTTATGCGACCAGATTGCAATAATGAAGCTATCAGTGAAGAAGAAAGAAGATATTTTCTTTGAGGCCATTTCACTCTAAGGATACGGGGGTGCGAAAAATAGCCAAATTTAGCGTTATCACTAACATCTGCAGAACTGCCTGTACACCAACGAAAATAACTTAATTGCAAAATATTATGACTGTCCAATGAGTTTATCAACTCTTGATAATTTTTTTACAATTTTTGTTACCTGATAGCATGAATTCTTCTTAAAAAATGATGAATTCTTCGTGAATTCTTCCTTCTTAGCATGAATTCCTCGTTTGCTGAATAGTCATAGTTACAACCTAGTTATTGAAATATAATTTGATATTTTTTCTTGGCATTAAAATGTATTTTCTCACTCACTAGACTTCTCATCAAATCATAATTTTCTATTTGAAAATAATAAAATATTTTTTCAAACTGAAAATGGCTCATGCTCGGGTATTTCAAGTATGTTTCAGCGAATTGATAATTTTCCCTAGAAGTTTTTTTCTCAAAGTTCCAACCACAGTATCAGGACTTTAAGGGCTGAAAAATTCGTATTTTTCCGAGGACTTTTTCTTGTAGAATCAAAGTATCAGAACTCCAAAGGCTAAATTATGTTTATTTTCGTGAAGGAATATTTCCTGAAATTAAATTTTCAAAGTATCAAGACTCCAAAGGCTAAATTATGCTTATTTTTCGAAAAAAAAAATTTCTTTACGTAACAAAGTATCTAGACTCCAAAGGCCAAATTATCCTGCTTTTTGGCTAAGAGCGTGGAAGAATTACAGGACGCTCTGTAGCTCAAGTTTCCTACTCAAGGAGTGTAAAAATATCGCAGGCATTCCTTCATGCCTCTTAACAATGCGGTCAAAATTATAATAACAATGACGCTAATGAAAATCTATTACAGAACATCAAGCATGGAATGTAAGTGGCACGAATTTAGAAGGCACACGGACGTTACATGCACCCGTAACCTAAAGCTTTTAATGGACCACCAAAGAATGAGATTTGAATACATCTTGTCAGAGAAGTGCAACAAATGAAAATCTCTTCAGAATATTCAGTATTTTAAGTTAAAAGGTCCTTATGAAATCACGAACAAAGCAGCTAGAGCAGGAGAGACATTTTATGCATAATTAGTTTAGAAATAGAGTGATGTGGTATAAAGTACCAAGGTTAAGCGTAGTGCTCAGCGTCGTTCTCAAGTGTCCGACGTGTTTTGCTCAAGTATCACTCTCAAGTGTAAACGTATTCGGTGTTAAACATAAGTATCAAGCTTAAGAGTCAGACGTGTTTTGCTTGTCTCATGCTTACGTGTCACGCATAAGTATCTTGTTTAAGCGTCATGCAAACGTGTCATACTCAAGCGCCTTGCCTCAACCTGAACCTTGCATGAGACTTCAATAAGTGACGTAAGACCATTTCAACTTGTGAACCAAGGTACTTGAATAGACTTTAAAATTTATATATTACGGATGAAGATGAATTAACTATGAAAGTTTATTAGGAATTTGTTTTAGTAAAGCTTCACCTCAAAAGAAAAGCGCTCGCTCACAAGTCTTTCTTAGACTTTATTATGTTTTTATAGGTCTGAGTTCTCATAAGAATCAGTTGGATCATTTGTTGTGGGTATCAGCTGTGTTGTTTATTGCAAATAACAGTGTGTTGTGGGTATCAACTGTGCTGTGGGTATCTGCTGTGTTGTTTATTGCAAATAACACTGTGTTGTGGGTATCAGATGTGTTGTGGGTCTCAGATGTGTTGTGGGTCTCAGATGTGTTGTGGGTCTCAGATGTGTTGTTTATTGCAAAGAATACTGCGTTGTGGGTATCAGCTGTGTTGTGGGTATCAGATGTGTTGTGGGTATCAGATGTGTTGTGGGTATCAG
>JACJUY010007946.1:11007-24825 GCA_014220935.1 Platorchestia sp. MABIK
GGGGTGTGTGAGTGGCGTGTGGGGGTGTGTGAGTGGCGTGTGGAGACCTTGGTAAGAAAATCTCAATGTAAACAGATGATGTCGAGATTTCCACGCCAAACTTTGCACATCTGATGCCAGAGAAACACAAGTCAACGCTGGAAGATCACAGAAGAGCCAGAAATCGCCTCACCACCAAGATGGGCTTACACTCAACTGACTCAAGTAAAATGAAACGCAATGCATTCTTTTTGGATCAAAGAATGCGTTCGGAAAACCCCAAAGTTTTACAAACGTCCGGACGCGATGTAATCTAGTCAGGCCCAAAGTTAAAAATTTGACGCTCGAGTTGCCTGAAGCAATGGCCTTCAAACTCGGCCTTGAAATAATAGGCTGAAAATTAGCGGAGCCTGATTGTGCTGCAGTCTGAAAACAATTTAAAGCAAGCCAGATTATTGGTGGTCCAGTTTTTGGCCTCATCGCGTTAGGACTATTGCTGTCTAGCCTGGGGGAACGTACCTCAATCCTTTTGAAAACAATTTCAAAATTGCATGAGATTCGCAGCCAAAGTGGCAGGCGGGGACACGAGGCGGGCGGGGTGGCAGGCGGGGACAATTTCAAGAAACACGAGCATGAAAATCTTGAATCAGAAAAACTCGGCCTGACCCCAATTCCAAAAAGATTCCACATACATAAAGCCCGACGCGTGTTCTCGTCGTACAATTTCTACCATTCAACTTCATGAACAAAAAATAAAGTCAAAGTAATGATGTGTCAGTGAGTTATCGTTCATTTGACCTGGGGAAAACCTGCCTCAGTTATTGGAGCCCTGTTGTGTAATAAGTTTCCCCAGCTCATGAGGCTCTCTTATGGAAAAAAATTCAAGGCTAGAGTGTCACGCCATTTTTCGTTTCTGTCATAGAGATTAACGTTCGGCAACATTCTATTGTAAATTCAAACTAAACGATCAACAGTTTGCCTCAAATCTGCCCACTGCTACTGTGAGGTCAGCATTTCAAACTCTGTGGAACTAAATTCTCAACACTGATTTTAGTTGGTTTGATTTTAGCTCTTATTAGTTTGGTCCCACCGAGAGGAAGATAAACCTTTCATTTTTTCTTGTTGTTACTCTCAAAGCATAACTTGATTTTCCTGAAAATTATGTTAGAAAATTGGAAATTGGTCCATTTTTACATTCGCTAAGTCATTTTGTGGTCACTGTGATCGATTGGTCGCGAGCGCACCCTTCACGGGAAGGGTCGGCAGTTCGAATCCCTGCAGTGCTGCGCAGTTTTTTTCCCCGTTGGGGAAAGGGAGAACTCAGCCACAATTCCCCACTCTACCCAGGTATCGGAAATGGGTACCGGCTTGACCGGGGGTAACCGTCACTGCGTCCTGGTGTTAGTTATGAGGCATTTGATATACCAATGTACAAGGTGATGTGTATCGGGCTCGATTGACTGGAATGAAGCATCCATTTGCTCGTAATTTTTATCTCAATTATATCTGCCGACTATAATGAGCAACACTGCCGTCAGTCATTGTAGCAGGACAAAGGACGTTTTTATCATTACTGATTTTTCCTTTATAATTTTTGTATATATAAATCGCGCTTTTTTGCAAGAAAAGCACTAAGCCTTAAAGTCATGATGATTAATGCACTAAGAAGATCTAAGATCTATTTTTTAGAGTAGAAGAATACCTCAAGGCTCATTACATTCACTCAATGCTTTGCGACCAGTTAACACCGAACGATTTCACAGAAAAAAATTTTTTTTTGCACTTGCTTAATGGTTCAAAAAAAAAGATCTATCGCTACCCCATGCAGTGGGCGTTTCTGTGAACAGGCAAAAAGAAAATATAAATAGACAACTGAAATAAAGCGCAATTTGAGCGATGGATACATGAACAAATCCTCTTTCTGTCCGTTTGGTCCCCTCAAACATTTACGACGATGTTTCGGCCTGTTTTGGAAAAGTGTTTTTTTTTTTGTCTTTTCTTCTTTTATTTCAGCTTATAATGAAGGAATTCCGATAGATTCTCTAGCAGTATGTAAATTACTTATAAGTTGTCAGCCATCTCTTCGTGTATAAAATATCCATGAGAAGATATTTTGATTGTTTTTCTCAATAGCAAAATTAGCCCCGACATGGTTGGTCCATAAGAACGCATTCTATGGTTCGTCTCATATTGTGAACTGAGAATAGTTTGTCTATTAATACACCTCGTATGTTTGTCTTGCAATTAAGGACCTTTATATTGAGAAATTTTAAAAACCAACGTGTTTTAGTACATTTAATGTCGCACATTTTTTGGAAAAAATGCTTTTCCTTTCTTTATTTCTTTCTTTGTTATTGAAGGCCTCACATTTGGCCTGTATAGAGCAGTCGATTTTGAAACCACAATTAGGTTCATTTGTAAGTTTCGTGTAAAAACTCGGTTACTCTTGAGCGATTCCATGTACGCATGTCTGTATTGTACTGCAGGGAGTACCGAGAGAATGAGAAACCTACAATATTTTTTGCTTTTCTTAGACTGTAACATGATTTTTTTCTGAAAATTGGATGAAAAATTAGAAACTGGCTCATTTTTGCATTAGGAAATTCTTTTTTAAATGTTTACTTTTCTTCGAGCTACACTGAGCACTACACTCGTCAGCTCGACATGGCGCGGTGATGTTTATTTTTTGCGAAATGAATGAAACTTGCAAGTCATGGCGGTTGCATTTGGGTTATAGCTTTGCGGGCAGTTGGTATTGAACCTTCAACCAGAAATATTTAGAAATTGCAGTAAATAAGATTGGTGCACCTGTTCCAAAAAGACACACATGTAGAGCGTCGCCCCAGTAAGCGTCGCACGTTTCCGTATCCCAAAATTTATATATAGAGAGAGAGAAAGCAAGAAAGAAAAAAACACTTATTGCCAAAAAAGTTGATGCCTGAGATGCACAACACGTTGGATTTTATGAATTTCTTAACACAAAGATCCTTAATGGCAGACAACCACACGAGGCGCACTGCAGCCGTGGCGGGGCTGGTTGTGTTTTTGAAGTAGTCGAAATATCATCGCTTGCATATTTTGTGCACAAAGTGGCGGATGAAAAATAATGATAAAAATTTTTTTTTTTCAAAGTATGTTTTTTAAATTTTTGTATATAAATAATTTCAATACTACTAGAGAATACTTCGGAATAGATAAATGAGATTAAGTGTAATTTGAGCTTGGGATTCTTACACCAATAATCTTACGCACCGTATGGTGAATGGGCTCTGAAATTCATTTGTACGTGTATGTTTTTTTTAAACGTGAACGTTTGGGGATATGTTTTTTGTAAGTTTATTTTGGCTGATCTTTTTTATTACTTCAGAATCATTTAGAGCGGTATGTTAGTCTGATCAATTGGGTCTTTTGTGTATTTATCCTTTTTATAACCACTTACGAAGGTGTTTCAATCTGCTTCGGTAGGACGTTTTTTTGGCTTTTCTTATTTCGTTTAAATTAATAATAAAGGAATTTCGAAGAATTCTCTATTAGTATTGAAATTGTTTATAAGTTGTCAGCCGTATTTATGTGTATAAAACATCCAAGCGGTGATATTCAGGCCGTTGCGCTCAATTAAGAAAATTTTTAGAATCCAGTGTGTTATCCATCTCATGTAGTAACTTTTTTGGGAAATAAACGTTTTTTTTTCTCTTCTTTTTCTAACTTAAAGCGAACAACCTCCGAGGAATTCTTCATTGCTATCTAAAGTATTTTTGAGCTTTCAGTCCTCATGCTTAGCGTGAAACATGTAAAAGAATATATTCATATTGATCTTCCTAATCATATGATATAATTAACTCCTGGCTCTATTATTGTACACCTCGTATGGCTTCTTCGTCAATTGAGGATATTTACATGAAGAAATCTGTAAAAGTCAATTTACTGCAATACACTTCAGGTCTCAACTTTTTTGGACAGAAACCAATTTTCTTCCCATTTCTCAGCCTTGTCCGACGTTTCTTTACAACCAATGTCCAACATTAAATGTTTTGACTTTATTGAAAATAAACTTTTGTCTTACACACTTTGTCTTTCCTTTCTTTCTTTCCTTGTCATCATTCCACTCCAAATGAGACAATTTATTTTGATCTCTCTCTTACCTAAAGGTGCGGAAATTAAAAAAAAAGTGAGCAAATATCTTCTAGCATTGAGAAACACTCGCAAAATATATTTATGTGAATAATTCTAAAACGCAATCATTTGTCATGACAGGATTACATAACTTAAAGTACATTTAAATAACTATTTTCAATTAGATTAGTCAGTCTTCAAATACGCTTTTAATAGAAAATTTGCAAAGAGTTTTGAAGGGATAACTTCAGAATTTTTTCACCCGCCGGTATCGTGTTTACTCTTTATTTACGCACATCCATTATGTACGTACATTAGCGCTGATATAAAGGAATACCCAGTAATATTTTCATTAGAAGTTAGTTGAATTCATGCAAAAGTTATGCATCCACAATTCAGAGGAAAGAAATGGGAAAGAAGAATAGAAGAACGTAAGGCAATACAATAGATTAATATAATGAAAAAAATGGATAAACACTTTCTTTGTGTGTCTAATTTTTCATGCACGAAACGAATTACAATAGAATAATTTAATGAAAGTTTAGTACAACACTTTCTCTATGTGTCTTATTCTTGGAACAATTTGACTGACTGCACAGTTGCCAGATGCTCGTTTTTTTTTATTTTCTGTGGAAAAGCTCGAGTTTGGAGAATTAGTTTTAAAAACACGTGGCGTACCAATTCGACATTATAACTTTCGCTGCCAGTTGTGTTGTTACAGAGTGATAGTGAACGAAAGAGAGAAGGAGAGAAAGGAGAGAGAGAATGTGAGAGAGAGTGAGCGAAAGAAGCGCAACCCACGCGTCGTTGCGGTGACGTCATTTTGCCATTTAAAATAATTCTAACGCGACCATTTATTGTTCATTATGTTCTTAGTTATTCAGAAAAAATGTTCAAATCCAAAAGACATTACATTGTTTCAATCATTTGTTTCAACTAGTGACATGTGTACTACGATTCTCATGTGTGTAGCATGTAAGGACCCTCACTTTAGGATATTTTAGAAACCAATGATGTAATTTTGCATCGTCTTTATTGGAATGAACTTTTTTCTTTCTTTTCTTTGTACACAAAAACTCCTGACACCATTATCGGTAACAAATCATTTCACACACATACACAGGTTACGTCATATCGTGTAATCAACCCTCACTACAAGGTCACACTACCCTACAGGTACTTACAAAGTGCTCCGCAATGGAACAGACTACCTGCTCATCCGTAGAAATCCCTAAAAATTTATTGGTTATAATGAAAGGAAAGATTACATTTATTTAATAAAAAATTTACTAGATTAATTAGATATATTAGATTCATTAGATTTATATAAGTTATTAGATTTACATGATTTATAGGATTCATTAGATTTATTAGATTTATTAGAGATATATAATTTATTAGATTTACATCATTTATTAGATTCATTAGATTCATTTGATTTATTAGATATATTAGATTTATTATGATTATTATATTTATTATATTTAGTAGATTTAATTTATTTATTAGATTTACCAGATTTTTTAGATTTATTAGATAATTTACTGTCCGAAATTTCCCCTCCTCCTGCAACTGTGACCGCAGTTGAGCAAAAAATATTTACTGGACTTCCGTTGTATACTTAATATAGTATGGAAGTTAAGATGATTTATTAAACATTTAGAGAAAATGCCTTTTTTTGGTGGCTTGGCCGGTGATTTGAACGAAAGTTTCTGGTGTTTGTGCCGACATTTATTGATTGGTTAATGTTTTCATTAAAGACTTTGACTAAGTTTGTGCGGTTACTAAGACTGTTTCGATTAGGTGGTGAGTTGCAGAATTGTGCAAAAATTGAAATGGCATTTATTCATACTGGTATGCACACGAGCAATTTACTGAGTGGTACACATATGTCCCAACATGTGTATATATTGACGTGTTAATACACTTTTCTAGATGCACGTCAATGTGTCCAGACGTCAGATCCAAACTATCTGCATGCGTTCACTAATTATAAGTACGTCCTTTTCCTGGCACTTATGAGCAAGAATGACGAAAACCTTTCCTAAAATCGTAGCAAACTTTGATTTCGTTTGTGAAAGGTTTTTTTATATTTTTTAACGCGATCTCTGCTACATTTCTGTGTGCAGATCTCGCTACATGCGGGTTTGGGTGACATGCGAAGTGTTGAATGCTTTAGATTCAGACGTGCAGACCCGTGGTGGATGTGCCGGCAGTTATTGGGCGGTGATTTGCTGGTGTTATTTTCGTTGGTGAGGAGAAAAGGAAGAAAAAAAGGATGAAGAAAAGAAAAGAAATATGAGAAGGAAGAAGAAAAGGATGAAGAAAAGGAGGACAGGGCTGTCGGGTGTGTGAGGTGAGGAAGGAGGAAGGGCCTTATTGTGTGTTATGGGGCCTATTTTTTATATCTTATGCGACATATTTATTGGTTGCACCATTTGGGGAGAATATATGAAATATCTCTGTACTGAAGTGAAGCTAAAATGCTGCTTACACTTTTGTTCTAAATAAGTGTCAAATGTGCAGCGTTAAACACAGTGCTAGGAATACTGATGCAAACTTGCAAAACAATGTAAAAAGGAACGATGTATTGCAGGGGGAAACATCCTCTGAAGGGTGCAGATTTTGTGTAGATCGGAATCAGCATTCCGTGGGGGAAAATGTTTAGTCCCGAGCTGGGCATTGGGTAGGCTTTTATTGTTGAAATACTTTAGGTTTTGTTTTGATGGGGATCCCTGTTTTTTCATCTCACTACTGTCTTGTTTCTTAGCATCACTGAATTTCTTTTCCAAATTTTATCTTGTTTCATAGCCTTCCTCCCTAATTTACTGTCTCTATGTGCACTTGGTGTTGTCGTGAAATGCACTTTGTGCATAGATTCCACGTTCCGTTAACTCCACACTAAATAGCGCCTATATCCTTCCTCTCTTTGGACCACCTTGTTGTGGTTGGGGAGACTGAAACTAACTTATTATTTATCGTAAAATAAGCTGGTGCCACACAGCTGGTGCCACACAGCTGGTGCCACACAGCTGGTGCCACACAGCTGATTCCACACAGCTGGTGCCACACAGCTGGTTTCAAAACAATGCTCGGTCTGCAAAACTGAAATTCTTCTTCTGATGACAAAGTAGCCTCGGAATTTGCACCAATATCATTAATGTGTTGTTGATGAAGTCGTACGTTCTTTATGAACGCATGGACGGTGACGTGGTCCACCGGTGGTACACGGAGGTGATTTTCACAATGCTGCTGACCGACCAGTAGTCACAAAGTCGATTTTCTTAAATACTTCATTAGAAATGAAGTCGCGGTTTAATTGTAACGATGACTATTTGCAAAATTAATTACTTCAGTTGACATCAAATTTGAGTTGAATGTTGAACTTGAGTTCAACCCGTCATGGTCAGCGTGTTGTTGAAGCTGACGAGTAGAAAGTTCCTTAGGGAAGTTCCTGACAGTAACGACTGTAGTAGATATTCGATTTATTTCTGAAATAAGGTTTAATCTAGAGCAATATATCATCTTAGAAGTGTCTTTACCGCAGAAAGCAAAATTGCTCGTCAGAAGCCGGTACGCAGTAAAAAATCCTGCGTAATTTGTATAGAAACATGTTACTCCTGAATCGAGATGGAGAAAGTCAAGCAGAAATTTATGTTGATGATTTTAGGGCCTTCATCTTACTTTATTAACTCGCTCCCCGCGTATTGGGCCACATGTGTCCCAACAAGTAAATTGCCCATTTTCATGCCGGAATCATTCTATCTGTTTCCCGACATTTTTTTAAAATTATTGGAATCATGCGAGGTAAACCGTTATTGTACAATTGTATTTATCCCAAACATTAGGAAAAATAGAAATTTATTCAAGCTGGGAAATCGATTTAACTCTTCTGCAACTTACAACCTAACCAAAAAAATAAAAAACGTTAAAGCCGCGGGAACTCAGGGAACGAGTTAACTCGTTGACCGCGCTGGGTTAAACTCAAGTTCAATTTTCAGCTCAAACTCAAGTCAAAAGTTTGAAGCAATTTCACAAAAAACCAAACATTAACTGGGTGAATTAAATGCAGTTAATTTTAGAAGATTGTCAGAATTTTCCAAGCGACCCATCGATGGATTGTGTCGCAAACAGAGAAAGTTTTTCATGGGATCAAGACGAGAAGGTCTCGGGTTCGAGTCCCGTCCTTGCGCTCTATATTTACCGGAGCGAGCAGCTCCTCAGGTGATGTAGGAAATGGAGAAGGTGGGCACGAGAAGTTATAGGATAGGACGACCTTAATACTTAATGAACTTGTATTTCTAGCCTTTCTCTCCCAGTTAACAACTTGACTATTGGAGTTGCTTACCGATGCTATCGGGAATTTAGCGCTCCGTAAAGTTCCTCTAAAAAGTGGTGAAGTTTCTTTTAAAATGAGGCAAAAGCTGCCTGTAAGATGCAGGCCGCCTGTAAGATGCAGGCCGCCTGTAAGATGCAGGCCGCCTGTAAGATGCAGGCCGCCTGTAAGATGCAGGCCGCCTGTAAGATGCAGGCCGCCTGTAAGATGCAGGCCGCCTGTAAGATGCAGGCCGCTATGTCTCACACAAATCCATATAAAATAAAATTTTTATTTAAAATTACTTAACATATGAAATTAAGAGGAAGACTGGAATAAAATTATTATTATATTGAGCGTCTTGTTCATTGGGGAAGCAAGTGATCCCCTCAGGTGATACAACTAGTGTATCTATGGGAGTTATGGCTTCCAAGGGAATGTGTGAGGGCTAGGTAGGCCTTCTTTTTATTGAAATAAAATGTATTTTAGTATTTCTTTAGCGTTTCATTGGCATTTTAGAGACGGTCGTCGGCATCATAACCACCGTCATTAGAGATAAGTCAACGATGTTGGAGACGACATGCACGAGGTTGTCGCCAACATTAGATTACATCAAAGATTACATTAGAGACGGGACTGCCATTTTCATGGCAGTGAACTGCAAGAAACACATAAGAGCGTCTATTTACTTGATAAGAAATTGAGTAAATGAACAGTAATATTGAAAGGTGGCGGTAGGAAAGAAAAGAAAGCGAAAACAGAAAAGCATTTTATTTCCAAGATAGATGATATAAAAATGTTTTGACGCAACAATTTTTAGAGCGTCTAAATTTATCGTTCCAGCTCTGGGGAGAGTACTTTCTCACTTTAAATTTGAGTTTAATTTTGAACTTAGAGCGAGGTACTTGATGTTACATTTTACATTTATATTAGGTTCGATTCTATTACATTCTGTCTAGTACTGGACTGGAGAGAATGTAATAGAGTCGAATCTAATTTAAATGTAAAATGTAACTTCATTTAAAGTCAGAAGTTGTTACAATTATTACCTATGCCAAACATTACCTGGGTCCGTGAAATATCATCAATTATACAAGATTGTTGAACATTTTCAAACGTATCGCAAGTTGAGTTAGGCTGTCGTAGCAGAGTTTAAAAAAGTCTTCAAATGCTCGAAAATTTGTTTTTCTAATACGTGTTGAAGATGTTACAGCTCGATGATATGCTACCTCTTATGTTAAAGTATTTTGTACAAAATGGCGCTGAAATAGTTGAAATTTTGTTCCTTCACACCGATACGTGAATATATTTACCTAGCGATGCACGCATGTTCCTGTACGCAGTCAACGCGTTCTAGTAAGTCTAAAGTTTGTGCCACCGATACTAATAGACCGTACCTGTGATACTATTGACCGTATCTGTGATACTAATGACCGTATCTGTGATACTGATGACCGTATCTGTGAAACTAATAGACCGTATCTGTGATACTGATGACCGTATCTGTGATACTAATAGACCGTATCTGTGATACTAAAGACCGTATCTGTGATCCGAGTTTCACCAGTGCAAAAGTACAAGGATGTTTTTAATCGCGGGTACTATTGGGATGGATATATTTCTTTGTCATCCACATCTGGAGGATTAATCTGAGGAAAATATCGAATCCCGTCAACTTTGACGTGTCGCGTACGCTAGCAAGAAAGAAACATATCCAGGGGCCGTAAGTTAAGAAAAATTTGTTCAGTAGCAGTGTTTCGGCCCGCATTCCAGTGACCAATCAGGAACCAGTAAGGAGCTAATCAATAGCCAATCAGGAGCGAGACAGTCTCCTCTCGTCCGCCATATGTCGTCCGGACGCGAGGGAAAGTCTTAGGCTTCACCTTGACCTGAAGCCTGCGTCTGAACGATTATTGGACCGATGGCTTGCTTCTCTTCAGTGCTAACTGCAGCACTCTCACTAGTGGGAGACTAGGTTTAGTGTCTCTAGTTTGGAGCTAGGCTTACACCAGCGGTTCTTAATCTGTGGGCAATTCCCCCTGGTGGGGAATGGCGGAGTTGCCAGGTGGGAAATTTCGTGCATTTATTCAAACCCCCAAAAAATTGATTGTATTTCAAAATTTGATACATTACATCCAAATGTTGACTTATTTACCAAATCACAACCATTTACTGACCGTTTTAATAACAAAAACAGTCAGAATGAGGTATTGTACTTCATGTTTGGGCAAAAGTGGCAACACTGCTGGGTAGGAATATCACAGATAAGTAAAAGGAAGTTGCTGTGGTGGGCAATGGAGCGTTGGCTCACCAAAAAGTGGTGAATTGGTGAAAAAATGGTTAAGAATCACTGCATTAGAGTGTTACCAGTGTGGAACTAGGGCAATACCATCACAACTTGTGAACTAGGTTTACACTCTCACTAGTTAAGAATTCGGTTTGCAGCATTTTTTGAAAATAAGGGACGTATGCAGAAAGCATAATTAGAGTGGCACTCTGGCACTTAATTTTCTAGCTTCGATTTTCTCTTCGTTGCGTCAGGGCTGAACGCATGCAGGACGCCTGGATTGTACGCAGCATGCTGAGAAAATGGATGTGTATACAATGCTGTGTACGTTAAGTACGCTGCTGTGAACGTTTTCTGTGTGTACGCTAACTATCCAATAGAAGGCCGTGTAGGTTCACAATAATCATCCTATAGAGTAGGCCTCGAACTAAGGTAAAAATCCATATCATTAGTCCCCGACCGATCCTCTCCCCCTCAGGGGGATACAACTATTGTATCTATGGGAATTAGCGCTCCCAAGAGACATGTGCGAGGTCCCAAGCTAAAGGTTAGGCAGGCCTTCCATTAGTTGATATAGAAAAAGTTTCTTAATTTTTTTACTGACTGCCTTTTGCTCGGTTCACTGCTGTCCTGTTCTTCAGCAGCTACTGCTTTCTCCTTCAACTATTATCTTTTTACATAAACTTCTTTCTAAAATTACTGTTTCCATGCATCTTGTGCATAGATTCCGCGTTCCCAGAACTCCATACCAAATAATGCCTTCCTTCTTCCTCTTTTTGGAGCGCCTTTGCTGCCGTTACGGAGGTTTAAACTAACAAACAATGTAATTTTATTTAATCTAATCTAATCTAAGTCAATCTACTCTAATTTAAGCCGATCTAACACTTTACCTAACCCAACCCAAGCCCCGCACGCCCCTCAGTAACTCGACACCTACGTTTGCGTCCCCCGTGGTGAAAGCGCCCAGCTGACGCGAGGCCCGGGCCCTGACGCTTGGGGCCCGGCGCCCGGGGCGTCAGGGCGCTCTCGAGCTGGGGGGTTGTGAGGGGCTGGTGTGAGNGGGGGCTGGTGTGAGGGGGGGCTGGTGTGAGGGGGGCTGGTGTGAGGGGGGCTGGTGTGAGGGGGGGCTGGTGTGAGGGGCAGCAGCCACACAGGGTCCCAACCTCAGCGTCAGATGACTACACTTACACCAGAGGAACAATTAAAGACAATCTCCGAGATTAGCGCCTCGTAGAGAGGTCAGGTGGCTTTAGATTGCCTTCGTTTTGGCTGACGCAATCGTTGAATTTTCTCGCGTGGCTTCGTCAATAAAGTCTTTATGGATCTCATAGCTAATTTCATGGGATGACAAGTTTTATTATTGAATGGACGATGTACTCACACCTACTTCCAAGTGACTCTAGGGTCTTCCTCAACACTTTGACTGCGGCTGGCACAACTGAAGTTCAACATTCAACTAAAGTTTAAAGTCAATTGTAGTGCGCAATGTTGAAAATAGCAAACATGAACTGGATCGTGCCTCATTTAGCTTTGATTAAGTATTTATGGAAATTGTGTTCGTGACTACTGGTCGGTCTGCAGCATTATTAAAATTTCCACCGTGGCCACCGGTGGCGCACGTCGCAGTCATAGGACTGATATTTTGCAAGAAGTCTAAATACTTTTACCGTTACTAAGCGTTGCAGCTCGAGTTCAAACGAATGACAGTCAGGCGGGGCAATGACGTGTATGTGGAGACTGTTATTAGGTCTTTCTTGACTCTTTGCTTCTATGCTCGCAAATTTTATTTTCTTAGAGTGGTCCCCTTGCTAGTCATCGTCTTTCATCAGATGTTTTCTGCTCCAGACTATTGTTGCTCTGCTATGACTTTAAAACTGGACTTCCAATAGCCGACTTCCCTTCAGTCGTTGGGGCAGTAATGCATCCAAACACAAGTTGATGGCAACACTGCATCAACACTGATGCATTGATGGCAACACTGCATCAACACTGATGCATTGATGGCAACACTTCATCAACACTGATGCATTGATGGCAACACTTCATCAACACTGATGCATTGATGGCAACACTTCATCAACACTGATGCATTGATGGCAACACTTCATCAACACTGATGCATTGATGGCAACACTTCATTACCAAGAAAATAAGAGGCATTCCGTTTTGTGTCTATTCTCGGAGGCAGGAATTGGAAATCTTGAGCTAGAGAAATAGAAAATTAATATTTCCCCTCAGTCATGGCACACTTCATGTGCAAGTCCGACATGTCTTTTACAAAACCGACTTAATAAACTCCGTGGCTTACAACAGGGCATTTTGAGAATAATGTATGGAGCTAGTTTTGAAATAAATACGTTGGTTTAAGCCTTCCTAACTACAACAAAAATTTTCCAAAGGGAGAAAAGGTTGAGAAACTATTTAGTTTGGAGTCTAGGGATCGTGGAATCTATGCGCAAAATATTTTCCTAGCAAGATTGAAACGACAGCGAGAAACAGCAAAGTTAAGGTAAGTTGAGGGAGATAGCATTACCGATCGTGTTTTTGCACCTGCATTATATTGATCATACTTTGTATTTCACAGACCTGACGATGGAGCTTTTCGATTGATTACTTCTTTAATAAAACGACTAATTTTAATAGTATTTTCTTTGGTTCTAAATTTTCGGATTGCCTCAGGTGCTGGAAAAAAAAGGACAGCAGTCAACCGAAGAAAGATGGTCCGTAACACATACATGAACATATCCCATTTCAACACAAAGAAGACTTACGTAGTCTTCAGGTCGGGACCTCACAGTTGTAAGGGTCTGTATTAAAACTGTTGGTCAATATTGATTTTAGGCCTTTCACGGAAATGATAAATTAGGTTCCAAAGAATCACTAAAGGAACACATTTAAAAACGTTTTACACGAATGACATTCTGCTCGCTGACGCGTTATTTTCGAGTTATTCTACTTTGAAGTTATAAGAACGTCGAATATAAAAGTGAAGGAGCGGACACGTAAATATGCTGTAATACTGTCTTAACGTAACGATGGGTGAAGTTAGGGTAGGTTATGGTAGGTTAGTTGAATAAACTAACCTAAAATAACATAAATCAACCTAAAATAGCTTACCTTAACT
>JACJUY010007946.1:25190-37622 GCA_014220935.1 Platorchestia sp. MABIK
AGTTCATGTTTGCTATTTTCAACATTGCGCGCTACAGTTGACTTTGTGTTGGAGTTGAATGTTCAACTTCAGTTAAACCAATTGCGGTCAAAGTGTTGTCGCACAGGGAAATGAACTTAAATATCGATGCTCAGTACGCGGTCCCGAGCTGAGAGTTAGGTAGGCCATCTAGTTGTAACAAAATTTTTGTGTTTTGTGAAGGACCGTTTTTTTTCGGTTCACTGCTGTCCTGTTTTTCAGCACCTACTATTTTCTTCTTTAACTTTTATCCTGTTTGTTAACCATCCTTCTTAACTTACTGTTTCTATGTGCATGGGATCCTGTACGCGAACGCACCTTGTGCATAGATTCCATGTTTTCTTAACTCCATCCTAAATGGTGCCTTCTTCCTTCCTCTCTTTGAACAATTTTGTTGTTGTGAGGAAGTCTGAAACTAATTTTTAACCAATCAATCTGTGGGTGCGGAGTAGCTGTTTGATGGTGCAAGAGGAAGATGGAGATGGAGCTACGAGGAATAGCAATGCTAGCAGTAGACGTGACACACGTTAGAGGAAACAAGGTAGGTTCAAACCAGTCTGGTTTTTTCATTGACGGTGTGGTTTTGCTGACGTCACGGCAACGAACCAATAGCAGCGCTCATATTGCATCTGGCAACACTGCTAGCCCCAATTCTGGCTCCACTATTGGCCAAACTACACGAGGTTTTGGTGACGTCACAAAGTTTGGTAGAATTACAGCCTTTCTATTGGCTAGCCGAACAAGAGGAAGTGTATTTTCTCCCATAGAAATGACTTTACCTTGTTTCCTCTACCGTGACGTGGCATGAGATGATATAGATATGGTATAGTCGTGTATCCAACCAGTTTCGGCTGGAGTGAACGCTAACTTCATGCGAGTCTTTCGATCAATTGACGAACTACGTCAGTTTGTGGCCAGGAATACCGTCTTGTAGAACATCAGAGAATGGGAATTGGCGCTCCTTGGAGGAATATGTGGGGTGCCGAGCTGAGAGTTAGGTAGGTCTTCTTTTTGCCAAAATGAAACTAGTTTTATATTAGAGATATTTTTTTTCGTTTAATTGCAATTTTGTTTTTCAGCACCTACTTCATTTATCATCTATTTCTATCTCGTTTCATGAACTTCTTTCTCAAGTTACTTTTCTATGCACTTTGAGCATGGATTCCACGTTCCTTTAACTCCATATTTACTGGTGCTTTCTTCCTCCCTCTTTTTGGAACGTCTTTGTTGCGGTTGGGGAGGCTTAAACTAACAACTAATGTTATCTAACGCAAGTAAATACGAAACGTATCTCGCGCAAATGTCTTACCTAAATATCTCGTCTAAATACCTTCCATAAATATCTTACTTAAATGCCTACCTTAACCTGAATATCTTACCTCAATACCTAACTTGAATATCTTTCCTAAATATCCTGCCCAATCCATGCTCACCCGTACACTAGACTTCATGTCTCATCCTCTAAAACGCTGCCAGCAACATGAACATGTACTCATGAACATGAACTGCAACATGAACTCAGAGAGCCGTGTACGAGAACATATGCTAGCTGTGTGTACGCCATACCACATGAACCTCCTGCACGCACATATGTGACGATTAGTACTATTCACCTGTTGGCATATGCAACGTACACGCCAGTGTTGCCTACACAGCCACATGCCTTTCACAATATTGAATTACTATTTATGTTGGCTTTGAGTTTTACTGCAGATAAGACAAGGATAAATGAGTGAACGGCTCATATAATGTAAGGAAAGTTTCATGTTAACGCCCATCAAAACGCAAGAATTTATGCGGAATTAGAAAATTACTTCCATCAAATTTATTCTTAAATGTAAATGAAGGTTTTGGATCCACGAGTAAAAATTCACCCGCATTCTTTTTTTACGCTGAAAGTTTGGAAAATTCCATGAAATTAAATATTTCAATAAACGAGTAAAAGTTCATTTTTGCGCTGCAACTACGAAAGATTCTATTGAATTTTGAGTTGTGAATGACGGGAATGACGCAGGGCGCATGGGCGAGTCCTAAGTAGCCACCTGCGGCACTCACAGAGATCCGAGGATTTAACTACGATACTCATGTGTATCATCTAAGGATCCTTACTTTTAGATATTTTTAAAACCAATGATGGTTCTTGGATCATGTTTGCTGGGAATAAACTGTTTTTCTTTTCATTAGCTTGAGGTCATTAGCCGAGTGGTTGCAAGCGCGCCCTTCACGAGAAGCTGTCGGCAGTTCGAATCCCGGGATTTCCACAGGGTTTTTCTCTCCATGGTAAAAGGGAGAACTCAGCCACAATTCCTCACTCTACCCAGGTGTCGGAAATGGGTACCGGCTTGACTGGGGGTAATCGTCATGGCGTCCTGGTGTTAATTAAAAGGCATTTGAAAAACCAATGTACAAGATGTGTACCAGGCTTTCTTCATTGGAATAAAGCATCCTTTACGATACTGCAAATCGGGGGAAAGAGAGCAACCTCAGTGGCAGCCCTGCTCGCAAGGACGAGGATGTGTTACACTTGCCTTGGCCCCTGAGTGGACATAGTGACCTGCGACCTAACGGTGGCACCCGCCATATGGCCGCTGGCCGCCGGGAAGGGAGGTATAATGCGTGTCGCTCCCGCAGCCAGGCAGACACTTGAGACTTGTAGAGGTTTTGTTCCAGTCAGTGCTAATTGTTCTAATGATGTATTCTTTCCTATGTAGATTTGAACGAGTAAATTATTATAAAGGAATGAACTCGAACGTGAGAAATGTCGGTTCATATGCTTTAGAAGTATGTTTGCGATGTGATATTGTGATGCTTATGTTTTAGAAGTATGTGTATCTCCGATGTGTTATTGTTTGGCTGTTTCCGCATGATGTTAACTGCCCACATGCTGATGCACACTGAGTATGATGGAGATAGTACGTTAAGTAGTAAAGCATTATAATGTATACAATTTGTTAAAAAGAAGAACCAGAGTAAAAACGAACATTGCGTTTATTGTCTACGTTTCGGAATTACAAAAATTCCAGCATCAGTGTTGAAACAGGAGAACAAAGAAAATATTTAAATTTTATTTATTCTCCTGTTTCAGCACTGATGCTGGAATTTTAATAATTCCGAAACGTAGACAATAAACGTAATGTTCGTTGTTACTCTGGTTCTTCTTTTTATTGTACGAGTGAGATTCTCTACGAATCGCCCTAGTGGAAGTAAAATAATATATTATTTTAGAATATGTTGTATATGTTTTAATGTATTGCATTATAATATACATTATGGTATATTATATTTCAATGCAAATTAATCAAATGATAATGTGAAGGGTCACAATGTTGCTTAAACAAAACTGGGCCATAAAGGATCAGTATTGTCAAATAAGGCGATCTATCTCCACCCCTCAGGGGGACACAACTATTGCATCTATGGGACTTGGTGCTCCTAGGGGAAGATGTTAGGTGCCGAGTTGAGAGTTAGGGAGTCCTTCTTTTTGTTGAAATGAAATGTTTTGTTTGGATAAGGGCCATCTTTTTTTTCGGTTCACTGCTGTCCTGTTTTTCAGCACCTACTACTTTCTTCTTCAACTTTTATCTTGTTTCATAAACTTTTTTTTCAAATTATTGTTTAGATGCCTCTTCTGCATTGATTCCATCTTCCCTTAACTCCATACGAAATGGTGCTTTCCTCCTCCCTCTCTTCGAGATGCTCTTTTTTTGTAGCGGTTAGGGAGGCTTAAGCCAACAAATAATCTAATCTTCTCTCAACTGCATACTAAAAGGTGCCTTCTTCTTTCCCCTCTCTTTGGAACATCTTTGTTACGATTGGGGAGGCTTTAACTAATGTCTAATCTGATCCCTTTTGTAAGAAATTAACCGGAAAATTGAGGTAAATGCCAGGTAATGCCTGAGAACTCATACGGCGTAGACTTGGAATTAAAAATTTGGGTTCTTGAATCAAATCCACCGTGAACTCAAAAAATCATTAAATGTCGATAAGAATTGAAGCTAAAATGATAAATAGGCAAAGTAAGTACGTGTTGTTGCCGTGGGGACACTTTGATGGAGACATTCAGTTCTGAGCCGCCAGGATGCGGCCTGCGTGTGGGATATACTTCCATTAACACTGTGACTGCGGCAGGCAAAACTGAAGTCCAACATTCAACTCAAGTTTAAAGGCAACTGTAGCGCGCAATGTTGAAAATAGCAAACATGAACTGGATCGTGCCTTCATTTAGCTTTGATTAAGTATTTATGAAAATTGAGTTTGTGACTACTGGTCGGTGAGCAGCATTGTGAAAATTCCCTCCGTGTACCACCGGTGGTCCACGTCGCAGTCAAAGTGTTAAGCTGCAGTAGAGGACTCGTATCCGAGATTCACCCAGCAGCCTTATCATTATTATCCATTAGGTGAGTTAGATTGGGTGGTGAGTCTATGTACATAGATATGCAGCTAGTACCATAGCGTTCCTTACTATAGCGTGAGTATGGAGATAAGGGAACGAGTAATCTAACAGTAAGCTGAAAAAGAAGTTCATGAAACGAGACAAAGGTTGAAGAAGAAAGTAGTAGGGACTGGAAACCAGGATGTGCGGCAGGTGCAGGCAGCAGAGAATAGAGGCAATATATGAGACAATCATTGTTCTCAATAACATATATTAATGAGCGCTACGACTTCATAATGATGATTTCACCTGTAAAAGCTGCAGGTGTTCTTGTTTATTGAGTTTGGGAATGCAAATCATATAAATATAATTTAAAAAATGTGAAATTAACTCTTTGACCTCAACGTGGGCCACCGGTGGCCACGGAGGGGATTCCCATAATGCTGCTGACCGACCAATAGTCACCAACTCTATTTCATATATACTTAATTAATGCTAAATGAAGGCACGATCCAGTTCATGTTTGCCATTTTCAAAACACTTTACTACAATTGACTCTAAGCTTGAGTTTGGCATAGAGCTTAATATTTAGTAGTGGCAGTCAAAGTGTTAAATAAGGAACTTGGGAGACAAAACAAAACGAAAACGAGGGGAGGTTTCGTTCACCCAGCAGTTTTGGTGCAGACTAAGCTGCTATATTCAGCGTACATCAAAATCGTACGTAGGAAAACTAGAGAAAACAACGTCTCATATATTTGACTTAAGCGTGCAGTAAACTTTAAAATTACACAATGGTTACATAACGTGAGCTTTAACTGACGTAATAAAGTTTATGGTCGACGAGCAAAGTTTTTCCGTTCAGTGATAAGAGCACTAACACATTTAATGGCTAATGCAATGGCGGCTAAAAGCTAAGAAGGAAAAGTGTAAAAATGGAATATATATACTGGCTTCGCCGCCGCTAAAAATGAAGGTAACCTACGGAAAGTGAGTGGTGGTCACTGTGTGCATCGTTCTAGCTCGACTTGATGTTGGCATATAGACAATTCTCAATTTTGTACAGGTCATGTCATGAGCAAATACCGATAACTAATAGTAAGGGTAAGGTAATGTAACACTCCTATTTGATGTCATGCAGGTTCGTGAAGTGAATGTAGATCAGGGGTTCTTAACCTTGTTGGAGGTACTGAACCCCACAAGTTCCGTACACGCATTCATCGAACCCTTCGTAATTGGAAAAATAAAACGTGCTTTTTCCCCTCAAATCCAAAACATGTGTGTATAGCTATGTACTGTATTAGTGCACAAAACGTACCATGCCGAACCCAACCCAAGGGTTCGACTCACCGAACCCCTGGGGTTTGGTCGAACCCAGGTTAAGAACCACTGCTGTAGAGGGAGACAGAGTCAGACACCAGTTCTTGAACTATCTCCAACTTATTCGTCCTACCTGACGCGCATTGCTCGGTATGTAAAGCCGACATACGTCGATGCACAAAGCGCACAACTTAATGTTTACATAGAAACGGCTAAGAGAAATCGGCGAATTTTGGCTTTACTTTTGAAATAGAAGAACATTTTGTCGGAGGGTTGATTAGCAATGCTTAAAACAATCATGGGGGAAAGAAAAATACTAATGGAACAAATTTGTGTTTCAGTTTGTCCCATTGATGGAATAGGAATGAAAATTTTCGGGTGAGTAGCAGTCACGATAAAAGTATAAAAGAACGTTTTCACTGAGGGAATATTTAGTGTTAGCTCGGAAGAAAGAGAAAGGAAGAGAAGTTATTCCTTATGAAAATGCTCTTCAAAACCTCATATATAAACATAACCATGCTCAGTAAAAGATAAAAAAAACCGGGACAACAGAGCAAAATTCCATGAATTTAAGATAAAATCTAGAAAGTTAAATCTTGATGCAGAAAGCTGTAACATTTGAGTCGCAAAAGTTTTTAAGTTTGCGTAGTGTCATCTGGCCGTAGGAGGGACAGAGGTGCTTGCTGCCGCTTTCGCTTTCACATTCCAGTGCACATCTAACGCAAGGAAGACTACTTGTGTTCTGGCAACTCAGAGAGTTTTTGAGCCAGTCTTTTTGACTGAAGTTGACACGCGCGATGGGTTGAACTGAAGTTCAAAATTCAACTCAAATTTGAGGTCAGCTGTGGCAAGCAATGTTGAAAATAGCAAACACGAACTGGACCGTGCCTTCACTTAGCGTTGATTAAGTATTTATGAAAATTGAGTTTGTGACTACTGGTCGGTCAGTAGAATTGTGAAAATTTCCTCCGTGTACCACTGGTGGCGCACGTTGCGGTCAACGTGTTGAATATAGAGACTCTTGCGATTTGAGATTATCACTTTGACTGCGACGTGCGCCACCGGTGGTACACTGAAGGAATTTTCACAATGCTGCAGACCGACTAGAAGTCACAAAGTCAATTTTCATAAATACTTAATCAACGCTAAATGAAGGCAAGATCCAGTTAATGATTGCTATTTTCAAAATTACTCACCACAACTGACTTAAAATTTGAGTTGAATGCTGAAGTTGAGTTCAACTCATCGCTATCAACATGTTGAATAGAGACGAAGCAGATATAGATACAATCTTTCCTAATTATACCCTCGGTGTGTTCATTTATTTGTCTGTTGTCTGTTCTTTAACAAACAGCATCTTTGATTTGAGCGATGCTTAACTGATGGCCGTTTCTGTGATACGAGTTTCACCAGTGCACAAGTACAAGAATATTTTAATCGCGAGTACGATTAGGAGGGATATGTTTGTCAAGCATTCACATCTGGAGGATTTATGTGAAGAAAATATCTCATCCCATCATTTTGAACAGGCCGTGTGATGATATATTGAACATAGCCTGGAAGAAAGTTGCTGCCTATGTTGACCGTGTCATAGCAGGCAGAAGGTTCAGTGAACTACAAGGCCTTCTGTGTTAATTGTTCTCTTCTGACGCTCAAGTTACGACTGCAAAACAGTGAAGGGTGCCAGCCCAGAACTGCGCTCTCTTATTTTCTGGTGAAGGACGTAAATTTGGAAAGCCGAAACTATCAATTCTGTGAGCCATGTTCATGGTATGGTGCGCTGCACCAATACTTCAGTCCTTACGTTTTGCTCAACTTGTTTGTAATGTAAAATATTGCCTCTTTGTTCTAAATAATCTAAGTTATCTTAGATGTAAAGATGATGTTTTAAATTTAGGTTTTAAACTTGATTCTAATTTCAAAGCTTCACACTTTGACCGCAACGTGGGCCACCGGTGGCCACGGAGGGGATTTGCACAATGCTACTAACCGACCAGTGGTTGCAAGCTTAATTTCCATGAATTCCTAACTAAAATAAAATGAAGGCACGGTCCAGTTCATGTTTGGTACTTTCAACAGTTACTTGCTACAATGGACTTTAAATTTGAGTTGAAGATAGCACTTCAGAACTACAGCCAATTACAGTCTAAGTGTAAAAATTAATCGCCTTAAATTCAAGCTAATTTTCATGACCATGGACAAAACCGGAAAATTGTACAGCCATTCATCTTCAAAGTCATAATCTCCATTTGAAAGTAATAACCTGTAAAGTATTTAAATGTGACTTCATCTTTTTTTCAGGCGAACTGAAAAATGACAGTTCTCGAACGAACGCTCTAGATATAAACAGTTGAACTTCTCTCTACGAACGAAACCATGAAAACTTTAGTTTTAGTGTTGACTTTGTGGTGCGTGCTGGCCTTTGCTGTCCCCTTCGTCGGCAGCACTGGTCACCGCCCCTCCTCACCTGCCCCTCGTCACCGGAAGGCCTTAGAAGTTTTGGAAGTCCTAAAGCAAGAATGGGATGAAGGTGCCGCTGAACTCCTGTGGGTGGCTCCAAACAGCCGAGATGCAACATTCGAGCTTCGTTCAGGTCGCCGAAAGAAGGAAGATTTCGACCGAGATGACGGCCAGTCCTACGCATTCGTTCCTCCTCAGTCGGACCGAAATTTCAAGCCCCAGCCTGACCAGAGCGAAGAAATCCAGGTACCTTTCCACGTGACCTCCGAGGGCGTCCCTGCCTCGACACGCCACCACTTTAGTGTCAAGAAGACCGTGGCTGAGAAAACGACGCGTCCTGATCCCGGTGTATCAGGGCACCACACTCCCGACCGCGGTGACCACTTTAGTAACACACCCACCAATAAAGCATTAGGATCCCACTTTCCGACTGATCATCCCGAAGGATCAACACACAGCAATGCAGATGTCCTGCACAGAGAAGCAGGACATGTGAGAGAGTCGTCGTACTTCAGACAGCCTTCCTACACCGTGAGGCTTAGGTCAGGCGAACGTGGGGGCCGAAGAAGGTACAAGCCGAGTGAACACGCTCACCTCATACCGGGCTATGTTGCGCCCAAACGGGACTATGTGGCACCCAAACGGGACTATGTGGCACCCAAACAGGACTATGTGGTGCCCAAACAGGACTATGGGGCACCCAAACAGGACTATGTGGCACCCAAACAGGACTATGTGGCACACAAACAGGACTATCAAGCACCCAAACAGGACTATGTGGTGCCCAAACAGGACTATGTGGTGCCCAAACAGGACTATGGGGCACCCAAACANAGAACAATCTTTCGTTTGAAAGTAATTTGAATTCGATAGGAGCATTACTTTTAAAGAGACAAGTGGGTGAACTTATGTGTTGCAGTAGAAAGATCCAACGTCTCAAAAGAACAAAAACTCCTAGGAATGAATGAAATAAAAACTAGGCAGGGTGACAATCTGAACGGCGACTATCTTTGTTACGGTCCACAACACACCCCCGCACGAAAATTTCCCATAGTCAGTAATGATCTTCACACATCAGTTTGAATTTTCTTCTTAGAACTCCGTAATTCACGATTCCTTTCCTTTTATTAGACTTAATTCACAAAATGGCGGTTCTTAACCAGTACGTCGTGCCTAAAAACTGTTCTTTTCTCTGGCGGTTCTTTACCAGTACGTCGTGCCTGAACACTGCTCTTTTCTCTTACCCATGCTTGATTGATTGATTTATTATAAGTTAGTTTTGATTTTCCTCACTACAACAAAGATATTCAAATAGAGGAAGAGTGAAGGCACCATTTAATATGGAATCAAGAGAACACGGAATCTTTGCACAAGATGTGTTCCCGCACAGGATACCATGCGCATAGAAACAGTGAGTTAAGAAGGAAGGTCATGAAACAAGATAAAACCTGAAGAAGAAAGTAGTAGGTGCTGAAAAACAGGACAGCAGTGAACCAAAAAAGATAGTCCATAACAAAACTAAAAACCTTTTTTAACAAAAAGAAGGCCTACCTAACTCTCAGCTCAGGACCTCACATTTTCCCCCTGGGAGCGCCCTCGGCAATTATTTGAAATAAGAACAGTTCAAACGTACTTCCATTAGGATATGATGTTAAAAAATTCACAAATCCCAAGAAACGTTTACCTCGTTCCTGTTGTTAAGTGAAAATTTCTAACACTGTTTATGACATTCTCTAAGCGGGGTCAGTCTAGCGTTGTGATTAGCTTATTTTCTATTTTATACACCTTAATCTATTCATTTTTCTTTTAACCTTTTAAAGGTCGAAGCCAAGGTCGTTGATGTAAATGATGGAAAGTTTAACGAAAACGCTGCTTTTGTACAGGCATTAGTTTGCTAAATTTGGTAAAGTAGCGCTAACGTAGCACTAAAGTAGCGCTAAAGTAGCGCTAAAGAGGCGCTAAAGTGGCACTAAAGTAGCGCTAAAGAGGCGCTAAAGTGGCACTAAAGTGGCACTAAAATAGCGCTAAAGTGGCGCTAAAGAGGCGCTAAAGTGGCACTAAAGTGGCACTAAAGTGGCACTAAAGTGGCACTAAAGTGGCACTAAAGTAGCGCTGAAGTAGCACTAAAGTAGCGCTAAAGTAGCGCTAAAGTAGCGCTAAAGTAGCGCTAAAGTAGCGCTAAAGTGGCACTAAAGTAGCGCTGAAGTAGCGCTAAAGTAGCGCTGAAGTAGCGCTAAAGTGGCACCAAAGTAGCACCAAAGCAGCACCAAAGTAGCACCAAAGTAGCACTAAATTACTCGTAAATTGCTACTTTGAGTGTGACCAACGACCCAGTCTTTCCAATCGAGAGACGTTCTCCTAAATGCCACAGACTTCCACTTGTGCAAAGCGCCTTTCGATTGGAACTTTATCGAAGGCTTTATGAAGTCGAGATCTTTGAGGCATACGGCTCTCATCTGTCGAAAATTTAGCTGACTTTGACTAAGAAGTCACGTAAGTTTGTAAGGCGTTGTGGCGCTTTCCCGGGACCCTTTAAGCGTCTACAGTCCAATTTTAGATGCAGAATTTTCTGTCATTCAAACTTAGAACAATCTTTCATTCGTTTCACTGATGACGTATGTCAAGCTGATGCGATTAATCGACACTGTGTGTTTGTTTGTTCCTTTTATTTGATAATTTGATTCACATCCGTCAGCTTACAGTCCTGCAGGACTAGTCGACTTACGAGCGACCGATTGAAGATATTTGCCAAGGATTTCCTCAATGCCACATGAATGGTTGGGAAGGATTGCGCTGAGGAATTTCAGGCAATGAGTTAAGACATTCCATATAATTGAGAAAAATTTGTCGATAGTCACCTGATGTTTTCAAATTTGTAGCAAAATATTCAACCATTTATTGAGGACTGTTGACATGGGTGCTACGATACCCAGGTGTGTATGTCAACTGAGGATCTTTTGAGGACTGTTGACATTGGTTCTACGATACCCAGGTGTGTCTGTCAACTGAGGATCTTTTGAGAACTGTTGACATGGGTGCTACGATACCCAGGTGTGCATGTCAACTGAGGATCTTTTGATAACTGTTGACATGGGTGCTACGATACCCAGGTGTGTATGTCAACTGAGGATCTTTTGATAACTGTTGACATGGGTGCTACGATACCCAGGTGTGTATGTCAACTGAGGATCTTTACGTTGGGGCATTTTGAAAACCAATGATGGTTTCTGTATCATCTTTATTGGCAATAAACTGTATTTCTTTCTTTCTTTCTTTCACTAACTCTGCTGTTTCTTCAAGCGTATGAGGAGCTGGGCCGTTGTGTCTGGTTGTTTGTGTGGGCTCAATTTCACGACTAGAAATACCGTTACCTCATTGATATAGTATTTTCAATTTATTTCATTCGTTTCATTCATTTCATTTATTTTTCTTATTTCATTTATTTTACTAATTTCATTTATTTCATTTATTTCATTTATTTATTTTACTTTGACATATATTTCAATTATTTCGTTTTATTTCACTAATTTATTGGATTTTATTATTTTTTTCATTTCGTATTTATATGTTTATTTAATCAATCCCTAATGCGAAGATCAAGGGAAAGAATAACATGAGGCAGGCAAGAACTGGGAGTTTCTTTATTAAAATACGTAAAGAATACATGAATAGAATAACATTTAAGAACAAGGCTTTGAGAGAGCATGAAAACGGCATTAAATCGCGAAAGCAGCGGTCGGAATAACATGGCCGAAAATACAATTGTAATTCTCGCAGATCCACCAAATTGCTGCCCAATGTTAGATCCCGAACATCTATTGAATAGAGTCGTATGAATCAACCAAAAAATGGAAAAGTTGCTGCATTGTAACTCGTATGATAAAAAGAAGAATCAACGTATTATTGTTCACGCAAACGTTTCGAAATGTCATAATTCCATCTTCAGTGCTGAAACTTACGAAAACTCGTTGCGCCAGCACTCTGAAGACTGAAAACGCTGGCAACTCACAGTAATTCTGGCCAGAAATTTGGGCGCAGGTGCGGCCGTTTTGACTTCATGTTGTGGGACCCACACTCTGCTACTGTGGAGCATGATCATGTGGCCCCTCGGGCCCCTCAGGCCCCTCACGCCCCTCCCGCCCCTCTTGCTCCTCACGCCTCTCCAGGGCCCTCCTGTAGAGGCGGACGCGCTGGCGGAAGAAGGGGCGGTACCGTCCGAAGAGCGGTCGTCTGCGTCGGGCTGCGGGGCGCGGCGGGCCCTCGAA
>JACJUY010007947.1:7547-27095 GCA_014220935.1 Platorchestia sp. MABIK
ATCTCCAGTAAGACGCTCTGGCAGAATGTATGGACCAATCAGTTGATTGTGCACGATACCTGCCCAAACATTGACAGTGTAGCGATGTTGGTGAGGACGTTCATGGATGACATGTGGGTTGTTCTGCTACCATGAGTGAAAGTTAGGATAATAAAAAATTCCATCTCGGCTGAAGGTTGCTTCATCCGTAAACAACACACACTCTGCAAAATTGGCATCTTCTACCCCCGATCTAAAAACCACTGCGCGAATAGCTCACGAGGACCATAATCAACGGGAAGGAGACCCTGGACTCTCTGGAAGTGATATGGATGATAATTATTCCGGTTCAATACATGCCACACTGTACTATGGTTTGTCGCAAATCCAGCCATCGCTCGTTGCTGAAGTCCTGTGCAAGACAGCCAATACCTTGCACAATAAAGGACAAAGGCTTTAATTAATTTAACCAAGCCTAAAAGGCAATTACGCTGGCAATTTATGACAAAGCGGAGCAATGGCGGGGGTGCTTCACTTCCTTGGCGACTAATATCAATGAACTTAACTAAATCGTTCGTCTCATCTTCTTGCTCGAGTCTGAAGCCACAGCAACGGTTTCGAGCAAACTATGGAGGTGGCCGCAGCCTGTTGCCACCTCAGATTCAGATTGGTCGTCTCCGCGAGTGCATCTAACGTGTGCTATGCGGGTTCTGGCCTCAACCGACCCCTGCTTCCGGGACTTAGTGTCCTTGACGGCCGGCTTAATTGAAGACGTATTCGCCTGAATATTATCTTCGAAGATCTTCAGGTGAGCCTCCTTTCCTTTGTTACGCTTGTCATTAAAATTGTCTTAATTTACAGCGTTCCCTAACCCCACTATGGGTGTTAGGTAAGTCTATGTCTTCAGTGTCCGTTAATTCGGAAAGTTACGCCGCACGGTCGGGTGGCGGGACAGGTTACGAATACCCTAAGATGCTGCTTCGGCACGGGTGCTCGTACGCGGGTTTCTACGAAAATGTTCCAACACTTCTTCCTCGCGATGATAATTTATTGGGCGACCAATGTCTACTCTGTTTACACTAAAACTGCCGGTTTCCGTCAATCTTCGGTGCAATGCAGTGAATAATCGATGATCCGGGACTTCTCGATTAGGGTAACGTTCGTGATAGATTCTTGCGGCAAGTCTTGCATTACCATTAGCAGCACCATAAGTGGAATGCATGTCTGCTATTTGTGCATTTGTAAGGCGATACATCTTACCACTTCAGTGTCACGGTGTTAACTGACAAAAGTATGTATTACGCTTCTCACCAGGGGTCGCTAACGTTGACTAGGAATTTCTAGAAATTTCCTGAATCTGTGAATTAATGTTTTAAACTGTAAATAAAACATGTTCGATTCTGCCAACACTTGTTCATTCTGATTCCCCATATTGCCCTTGTTCCTGTCTGTTGCGAAATCGCTGTTGTGTTCTTGTAGCGAAGCATTAAAAACTTTTAAGCCCAATAATTAAAAAACTAAGCGTTTTTGGATATTTTTTCACTGATGAAAAAGTGTTTAAATTTGTATTTTCTACTAGTAGCCGAAGTTTGTACCAAGAGTTCCACCAACACCCTGTATAGTGTGTGTCTTAATCTGTGATGGCCTTACTCCCATAAAAATCTAATTATAGTTTTACTTTGGCCTTCGATGAATTCTGACGTGAATTCATCAAAAATTCACTTCACTTGAGAATAGGAAGTTCTCTGAGATTATCACGCATCAAAATTAATGGTATTTATGAAGGAGAGGACAATCATCGATTTTCCAATTTTCGCTGCCTAAACATAGTTAATTCGATCAAAATAAAAATTTATTCTTTCATGCATTTTCGGGGGCAAATGAGTATTTAACGAGTTATAGCGGTAGGTTTAGTTTCGTCTTAGATGACGAATGCGCTCTAATAAACAGATACTCATCGATTTTCGAATTTTTGTTGCTAGAATCATGGTAATAACATCGAAATAAACTACTTTTCTTCCATACACATTTTGCGGCAAATGAGTATTTAACGAGTTAGAGCGGTAGGTTATATTTTTAGCTCGATTCAGCTGTTTGAGTACGTTTGAATACTTTGTAATTTATTATTAGCTCACCCCACGGAGCTTGCGGAGACTGATCCCACTTCTATGATGTTTTAGTTAATAACACAATAAAGGTTATCACCCAAAAAATAACGAGTTATAGTGGTTTGTTCACTTTTGGCTTAGATGGCGGGAACGCGCTCGAGTATTCGAACGCGTCGGAAGGGAGCGTCCATTGCAGTGTTGCCATACTACGCGCTCGATTAATTATTTCCAGCTTCAAACACTGGAGTTGCAGTAATAATTTACCGCTATAACTTGTTCAACACTCATTAGCCCCCGAAAGTGCATTTAAGAAAAATTGTTTATTTTGAAATAATTGACTATGTTTAGGCATCGAAAATTGAAAAATCGATGATTGTCCTTTCCTTCACATTAACCAAATTAATTGAAGGGTTTAAACACGGTTTGGAAGAAGTTTTTACAATGACAGGTTATGCTATTGACCATGAACAATTTTACGAGATTTCTATTGTCTAACTCATTAAATTGTTTCAGTTAATTTTCAAATGAAGTTTTTGTAATTTGTAAATCTATCATTTCAAATTGCAAAACATTATTTTCCATTGGGTTGATAACAAATAATAAGTTCCAAATACTAAGACCCGTTACGTTTAATAAATAACTGAAGGTATTGAACATCGGGGGTTGGACAAATAATTTCATCGCTCTCAGTACAAGAATGTGACCTCGTTTCTTCGTTTCAGGTGTGACCACAGGTTATCTGTCCAGCTATCTGGCACTTGTGGCACATGAGACGCTCTGACTCAGAGTGGAGCCATTGTGAAACTCTTCATCTATTGTTCACTTCATACTGGAATGAAACTATTGCTCACAAATAGTGAACAGTTTACCTCAAATTGTAAATAGAGTTAGGTTTGTGTTGATTTAGAAATCATGAAATAGTGTTGGCATAATTTGGAAATCTTAATACTAAACAATATCTAAGCGATGCAACAAACAACAGTTATATCAAAATTATTGCAAACTATTCATTATTTCCCAGGTAGCAAAATTTATTGACCTAATATTGAGCCAATATACAGTCTCAATATTGACTGGATATTCAAAATGAACATTGGGAAAATACCTTATTTTGGAAAATTCGGTTGATATTGGAAAGCTATATTAGCCCAATAACAATGTTATCATCAACCCAATATCAACTAATTATTGTGTTAATATTGACTTGATAATGAGGTGTTCCCAACGATAACATTGGTTTAGTACTCAATTCCTGATATAAGGTTGATATTGGTAAAACAAAATTGTCCCGATAATGATATTTTCACAAATTCAATTTCAGTTAATTTTTGTCACTATGGACTTGATATCGTGGTTATAAGACCAGGTGATGCTGCATCAGCCACTGGGTTCCGATCTGGGCTTGAAGCGGCGGTCTTACTTATACTTCCGTATCGGTAATACGCAGAGGAGAAGTTGGAAGTTGTATTCGATGAAATTTACATTGGAATATATCATAACTACTGAACATAAATAAACGAAAATTAAGGTTTGAGGGGTAACTAAGGTATGGCACTACAAGTTGTTCCTTAGAAAAATATAAGGTGAACGGGCAACCTGTACATGCAATTTGATCCCGTCAAGTATGCGGAATTGTTCAATACATAGACATTTATTGCTATAGTAACATATGACAAACGATTTTAGCATATTTCTTCAAAAAACTAGACCTTCGAAACTCATTGGACGACTGAAAAAACAAGAACTATGAACCTGTGATTACAGTAATTCTGAATATACATATTATTGTAAAGTATTCACATTTCTTGATATCTGTCAAATATATCTGCACTCATTAATGACTGAAATAACTATTCATTAACTTAATTGGTACATTTTATACAAATTACTCCGTATTATTGGCGTACGAAATCAACCCAAAGTTTGGGCAATAATAATTTATATATTAACAAATTTTATGAAATTGCAAAATTTTAAATTATTATGAGACAGTTTCCACTTATATGAATATCATACATATATAAATATAAATATATAAACCTTTAGTTCAATATTACAAATAAAACTATTTACTACATTGTCCCAATAACAAGTTGATTTCATAAATAAGTATATCCTTTTTCGATATTTTCTTGTTATTAGCCTATTATTGTAATCCAAGATTCCAAGATCGGGTCAATAAATAATTATCAACCCAATATTGGCCTAATAATTTCTTGCTACCTGGGTTCATCCTTCGGCGTTGTTTAAAACAACTGGATCACAAAAAAATGGTCATCTGTCAAGCTATCGGGCACCTGTGGCACGTGGAAACACTCTGACGCAGTGTGGAACCATAATAAAATTCTTCTCTATCTTTCACTTAATACTGGTGTTAATTGCTGCTCAAAAATAGTGAACAGTTTACTTTTAATTTCACATGAGGGGTTTCCATACGTTTTTTTTTCGTATTGATTTTCAAATCCTGTTCATAGTGTTCGCTCATTTTTAGAATGTTAATCACTTTTGCTTATATGGACGTTGGCATTGAAATAAATTTGAGGTAACTGTTTTTCAGTTATTAAAAACGCAATTCCACGTTTTTCATGCAAGCATATCATGAAAAATGGTTTGTTGCAGAGCGCAATGGGTTTTCGTTTGGTCATTTTTCATGTTACAGATGTGGTTTTAACCATGACTGGACTTACAACTGACTTTAAGTAAAACTTGAATGTAGGAATAGAATAGATGTCTTCAGTTTTGTTCAAAATTTAAGAAATGATTAAGATTTTTGTTGAGGTCACAGTTGGGGCCTAATGTTTTTTTACGAGCATTGGATTTTGTTGATGGGTATGATTTATGTCAGAGTGTGAATTGAAATTTAGGATTTGAGTGAAGATACGTTTATAAATGACGTTATAATTCCCGCCTGGCCTTAAGTGTCTTCGATATTATGATTCATGGCGTTAGGATGGTTAGGTTTTAGAGTGGCAAGGTAGTTAAGATTGAGAATTAGGTCAAATGATGTGTTTACGCTTACACTGAAATTTCGGAATTAAGGCTAGTTAAATTGAACTATGAATGAAATTTGGAAGTCCGGATAAAATTGAGGCAATATTTCAGTCAAACACATTCGTTAAATTTCAGGTATGGATTCAATATAATTATGATTTCCTTAGAACTTGAGATGTTGGTTAAATTCGATATCAGTGCTCGTTTTGAAAAAAATTTTAGTTTTCATAAGTTTTATTCGCGGAGTTTAAACTTGAAAACGGTCAAATTTGAAGTCAAAGTTAATTTTGCGATCAACGCTGATGTCAACGCCAACATTGGAATTGTTACTGGCGTTAAAAATGCCGTAAGGGTAATTTAACTGTAAGGAAGAACACCGAGTTCTATTTGGTTAGGATGTTTAACTCAAGTCGGTAAGTTAAAACATATTTATACCTCATTCGAGATGATATCTGTTCACCAAGTTCATAGGCGATGTAAATAAGCAAAAATTATGGTAAATTGGGATGGGCAAAAAACACCACATCTGATGTGGATGATAAGCATCATATTATATATTGTGTAAGAAGCTCGCAAGAAGCTCCAGCATGTCGATTGGAACCGCACAGCCGCCAAGTCTGCAACAGCGCAAGGCACTGCGAGTTTTGCAGTGGTCAAGTGGCTCCGGAACTCAGCGAATGATGCTCAACTTGGAAACTCTGAGTGTGTGACCGCCAACGATCAGCACTGGCCTGCGAGCGCGAGGCGGCAGCAGAAACGGCCTCATCAGCCCTACGTGCATTCTTCAAACCCCAAGCGGAAGCGGAGTTCGATTAACGCCAACGCCGCATCACGGAAGAGTTAGGGTGTTTTTGTGGTATTGAGGACTCATAAATAGTGATCACAAAATTGCAAGTTTAGAAACGACGTAGCACATTGAACAGTGCTTCAAAATAGCGGGTCGTCGACAAAATTTGATTTTGAGTGATGTTGTGTTGTCTTTAGCAAGGTGCGAGCGTCCCGTTGGGCATAGTTCGAAGCGTTCTGTTTTTGTACCTTGCGGTGAGTAACGGTCTTTTAATTTTGCATAGTCTTCGGATTTATTGTGCTTTTATAGTTGACATGCATTTTTGTGTAACAATAAATTTTTCGGTCGTGCGCTAACTCTCATTGTGAATCGCAGTGTGTATTTATCTCTTTTTGAAATGTCATTCATGTATTTTATTTGTACGCTGATATTCCCGGTATAACACTTGCGTTTGCTTTGTTTTGCATTATTCATTTCGTGCGCCAATTTGTTCAAGTAGTCTATGTGTTCCATTATACTCAGTAACTCATGTGTTCAACATTAGTTAAATCTAATTAAAATCTTTCAAATTTCTGTCGTTATTATCCCATGCTGATCATACTGAGGTAGACTCACCACGCACACTGTGTAAATACTGCTACTTCTATTTTATACTTTTTTCGTCCTCTCTCCTGCTGTGTATTTTTCTCTCCTTTTTTCTTTCCTTCTCGACTATCGAGGTTCAAATCCCTCTATCGTAACGAGAGGCGACAGCCGACTTCGTTTTGTGACACCTAACTTGGAAAAAATTCACAGCAACTTCCTTCACGTAGAAAATTGAACGATGGTTAATAAATACTTGATAAAGGAATAAAGACCAACCTATGAACAGAGCTTCAATACCATTTGGTATCAAATAAGAAGATAACAACGATACGCTGTTTAAATAACTTCCTTGACTTGAAAAGTAGATCTGCTCGCGTCAGTGGGGAGAGCCATAACCTGACTACAGGAGGCGGGGATCGCAGGCCTTCACGAAGAGGAGGAAGTAAGGGGAAATACATTCAAGCGTAGACGGAAAAAAACTCATATGATCGTCAGTTTAACAAAATTGTCTCTTTCACGCTAAAGCAAACTGTTTCCTATTACATTTTCGGCGAAAAAATCCTAATCGGAACTAATGTTAGTATTATTCGACATTCTGTACAAACTATATCCAAACAGTTCAGGCGAGGAAGAATTTTAATAGAAAAATAGGTCAAGCTTCAGCTCGTCTACTACACGATCAAATAAACGGAGAAAAACCAAATTAATCGATTTATAATGAGACATAAAAGCACTATCTGAATCATGAGCTAAAACAATCGGTTCGTGAATTTGAGGCCCGTAACTTCCCTCCCGGGAACAAACTTCAGGTACCAGACACTCATCTCTTCACGAATACTTAGGTTAACGCTCCTGTTCTAGGGGATGGAAAAAAAATAAAACTACAGAGCGCCCCTGATTTTGGGAAAGGAAAAGATTATCACCAACGCTACATTTCTCTCACCGGTCGCTTGAACAATGATATGGAAAGCACGGTTATTTAACAAATGAAAGTTAATACGAAATTGGCACCAGTATTTAACGTCATCATTTAGGAATTGATGCAGGTATACACATATTTTAACGAAATACAAGAGGAGTTAGTAAAATAATGAATGAATCAGGAAAAGTGGCCTTTTTCACACGCCCTCATTACTATCGAGACGGCGCCTCTTAAGTTCTTAACACGTCAACCAGCTCTGCCCCTTCCATGATCGACCGTTGTTTCAAGCACCACAGTAGATTGTGAGTTAGCTTCAGCCTCTCTAACTACAACAAAAGGGTTTAAAATAGAAAGGATGAAAACGCCATTTAGTACGGAGTTAAGGGAACGCGGAATCTCCGCACAAGGTGTGTTCCCACACAAGGTCTCCTGCGCATAAAAACAAAAGTCGATAAAGAAGGTTTTGAAACAAGATAAAAGTTAAAGAAGAAAGTCAGAGGGGCTAAAAAACAGGAGAGCAGTGAAACGAAAAACGATAGTACTTAACTGAAGTAAAAAACCCATCATTTTTGAAGAAAAAAATCTTACATAGTTCTCAGTCTGGCGCCTCACATTGTACCTCTGTGAGTGCATTTAATATCCAAGCTCCAACAATACATCCGTGTTGTAAATCGCATTTACTGTTTAATTTAATAAGAATTGAAAAGCATAGTTAAACATATCTGCTTAAGAATAAGTTTAGCAGAAAGTGAGAACTACTAGTCTCAAACCAACAAACATAAAAGCAGGCCAACTTTTGGCAGTTTATGTTGTCGTTGTTCTCTCAAGGTTTAGCAAGGCATTTGAGGACAAGCTCATGCAGCTTCAAGTCATGACCACTCTAAGTACAGGCAATATTAATTAAGCAAGAAGATCCTGGAGCATGCTAACCAGAGTCACACTAATGAGTCACATATTTTAGGTATGTTAGTTTTAAGAAATATTATTTAGACTGGAAGAGATAAATCTGAAATAAAAGAAACACATCCCCTCCCACACACACACACACACACACACACACATACACTCATCCTGAGACGCGCACCTTTGGAAGAACCTGATATGCCTTCACACAGTACTAGGAATATATACTACATGATCTAGCAAAATGGAGAGTTGTTTTCAAGTTAGTTAGTAATATCTCTCTGTCGTCCATCTTCCTTACTGTGACCCAATCTTAATTACTCGGACGTTGACCTGAGGAAAATTTCTACAGTAACAATTCTTTCTCCAGTATATGTCTAGTTTCACTGACTATGAGTAGTAGATGTGTTTATAGAAATAGAATAGGCAGTTACAATGTACTGCGTATGAGTGAGATTGAGAATTTATTTTAAGAAGTAATCACAAGAATGGGGGGAGTGAAAATGGAAGTTATACCTTACAGAAGGAGGAGGGGGAAAACTAATGGTGAAAAAAAAATTTAATTTAAAAAAACACATGCATCCGAAAGTTACAAGACGAAAAAACCACAGTCTGGGCGGCGCAGCATGGAGCTTCCCAAGAGACAAGTACATTATTGGATCACAAAAGTTATCACGGATACCTGTGTGCGTTTGGGTCTCTGAGGGAGCAACAAACATGATTCGAGGCACCATCCCAATCTCAGGTTAGTGCTGACTACTAATACTGGATGCCAAGGAGGCCAGATCGCTGGTGGCGATCTACTCTGTTGGGTATAGGAGAAAAATTCTAAGCACAATACCCCTCCCTACCCAGGTGTCTGAAATGGGTACCGGTCTTTGACCGGGGGAAAGCGTCATGGCGTCCTGGTGTTAGTTCTAAGGCATTTGAAAAACCAATGTAAAAGGTGATATGTATCATGCTTCAATTGGAAATAAAGCATCCGTAGATGCCGATGTTGTTTAGCAACTCAAATTTAACCGGCTAATCTTGGAGATAGTGAGGGAGGGATGTTACCTTTAAAACTTGGTGCTTCTGCCAAGCATATGATACTCATTCACAAATACAGACACAACACACCCATGCAGACCTAAGGATATATAGATGTACTTGTTTACAGTAATGATACCTTGTTTGTATCTTTCAGGAAATTGACAAGGGCTTGCATTATGGAAACTACACCGAGTCAGGAAAGGGACCTCCACCTAGTACATTTTTAACTGTTAGGGGTACATGTTCAGAGTTGAGGAAGGTTAGATGGTGGCGGGCATTGTTATGATTTGGGCAATGCAGAAGAAAGTGCTGAATTGTTTCAGCACTACCACATTCACGGTCTGGGTGATCAATCAATCTATATCAGTACAGGTGAGCGTCGAGTCGTGCATGTCCAAGTCTGAGCCTGGTTATGGCAGTTTCAATAGCCCGACTTGGGTGAGATGCCCAAGGCCATTCTTTTATAGAGTCCTTAATTGAAGCCAGAAACATACCCTTGCCATTTTGAGCTGATTCATGCCATGCTCTCCCCCACTCTGCACTCAAGATCTCAAGGAAATTTTTACGGGTATCCTCAGTCAACAATGGAAACAGCGTGCGAAACCTAAGGTTATGTGCAGCTTTTACTGTTGCATCTGTTGCTTCGTTTCCTGCAATTCCTTGGTGATCAGGGATAAACTGGATTTTGACTGAATATTTTTCATTAAAAATTGACAAAGTTTGTTGGATATTAAATGTTAATGTAGTATATTTTTTTGGTTTACATGATTGGAGAAAAAGAATTGAGGGCAGAGAGTCGGAAAAGACAACATAAGACTCTCCAGTCTGAAGATTGTTTTGGGACCAGTTCAAGGCCTCATAAATTGCATAAAGCTCTGCACCAAATGAGGAGATAAATGGAAAGAGCTTCCAATCGAAGGAAATATTTCTTGTTGGAATCACCAGAGCTGCTGCAGTGGAGGAAGTGATATTCCTCGGGAGACCTTGCACACGGTCGAAGTATTCCGGCATCGCCAGGCGCTGTGGCCATACGCCTGATAATTGAAGCACATCAATGGGTTGATGTTGTTGTGTTTGTCTCTCTCCTGGGATATAAACGCCATTTGGGACAGTTTGTTGCCACTTCTTGCGAATGGTTGAATACATTGCATTTGGCAGTCTGGCGTAGTACATCCACCACATGCGTCAGGTCGACAGCCTTTTCCGCTTGCCGTACTTCAACCATCATTTCACGGCTCATGCTGAACTGCCTCTTAGGTTTCTCGCCAGCTACAATGGTAATTTCTTGAAGAACATCAAATATATTCACTTTCCTCTTCTTTTCGTGTTCAAATGCGACTGGAAAATACTTGCAGAAAGTATTTTTCGTCTGGTAATACAAAGGCGCGTATTTACGTTTCTCATTTTTTCATGAATTTCCACTCTTTCCTGCTCGTATTTCTGGTTGTGAAGGTGAGTCGTTTCGGATCAAGAGCACTGCTTTCTCGATTCCCACAAATCTTTTCTCAATTTTATCCAGTTCATCAACTCCCACGTTCTCCCGATTTTCTCCATTTACATCACCGATCAACGAAGCATAAACTTCAATTCGTTTCTTTATATTTCTGATGTGGTTGGGTTGGTTCACTTCGCTGCCGAGAGAATCATCATCTCGTCTGGCGTCACTCCGCTACCGCTGCAGATCCTCCATTTATTTCATAATACGGACGTTGTTCGTCAATGGTTGAAGTTTTTCCGATTTCGAGCGTAGCTTACCAATAGTAGTTTTACCGATTTCATTTTTCGTATACTACTACACACAATAGTTATTAAAGTTTAAACACACAAAATTGAGGATCAACAATTCCGATGTTGGTGGACCCCCTCCGTTGTTATTTACTCACAGTTTAGATTAGATTATTAGATAGTTTAAGACTCCCTATCCGCAACAAATGCGATCCAAAGAGAAGAAGGAGGAAGGCATCATTTAGTATGGAATTAAGGGAACGCGGAATCTGTGCAGAAAAGGCATAAAAACAGTAAGTTGAGAAAGAAGTTCATGAAAAAAGAAAAAGTTGAAGAAGAAATAGTAGGTGCTGAAAAACAGGACAGCAGAGAACCGAAAAAAGATGGTCAGTAACAAAACAAAACCTATTCAATTTCAACAAAAAGGAAGCCTACCAAACGTTTAGCTCGGGCCCTCACGTTTAGTCCACCTGGGAGCGCTAATTCCCATAGATACAATAGTTGTATCCCCCTGAGGGGTATTTACTCACAGATAACCACTTAATTAATGACTTTATGAACACTATCAGCTTACATATACATACTACGTAATGAATCCTTGCCTCCAAGAGGGTATAGTGAAAGTACCTCTACGGGAAGGTGTAGGTGGGCTACAGTACTTGCTACGTTGAAGTAATCCTTATCAAATCTGTGTCTGTAGACTGTTCCCTTCGTAACATACAAATAAGGATACATTTCGGTGAGAGTAAATGTGGTAATGTGAACACTGAAATGCCCGAGAAAATTTGTACTCATAAACTCGGTTCATTAAAACTAAGGCAAATTAAGCTCTCGCTCCGTAATTACACCAAAAAATTTCTCACTGTTAAGCCTTGACCATTTAACCGAGCCTAAGCGTGATATTGCCACTTTTACACTGTTTACGGTGTTGTTCTATTTTGTTTTCTTTTCTTCTTCAGACTGATTTCACCAAATTTAGTAATATTTATGGTTAAGAAAATAAAACCAAACCGTCAAGCTTTCAACCTGTCATTCCACATCATTAACGCCGAAATTATTTCATTCAGAAGTGATTCCAGAAACATACATTAGAACCGAACGCGTTAGGCCTGCGCTGTAATGTGTATATAGGTACATGTATATAGTGTAGGGCGAGCTAGAATTTTTCAAAAACGTGCGAAATTAGCATTTGCCGAAAAAAGCTGAAATTCTTTTAGAAAATAAATGAAATCTCTTAAATAAAATGCACACAGCTTGGACGAATTCTAGTAAATGATGTTGACGATGTCGACACAAAAGCTTTAAAGACAACTTTTTTATTGATTCCATCCTTACATGCCATCAGTGATGGAAATATCATTTGAAGGACATTTCCATAGAAATGAACCAGTGAATCTGAAAAAAGGAATCGGTCCTGATTAAATCTTACTATAATTAATATGTTAATTCATTCGTTAAAGGCGATCTTATCAAAGCCGATCTGAAGAAAACGAATAAAAGGGTCTACGAATAAAAGGATTGTGTTGAATATTAAATACGGGTTTTCTATGCACAAGAGGAGTTCTCACATTGGTATTTGACACATAGAAATGGCAAGTTAAGAAGGAAGAGAAAAGAAAAACGAATAATAGATGCCGAAGATGTCATGACAACTAAAATCAACGAAGAGGGTTCGAAAGTTGGAAGTCCCGAAAACCTATCTATTGCAAATGAAACTTCCCAGCATCCTCTCGCGGGCGCCAGTCCCCAAAGCAAAGACGTTCCGAGTCAACTAACAAACATAATATCTCTCTGATGCCACCAGCGGGAAAATGGGCCTAATTATTTAAATTGAATCTTGAGTATATATCGCCCCAAGGTATGATAGTTCATTTAAACGTTTACGTCTAAGTGTCTTCCGAACACTCAGTGTTTGTGGAGAATAGAGTAGAAGTTCCATGTGCCTACGAGGAGTGTCAGCCAAATTGCCGCCTCTCTCGCGGAACAACTGCAGACGCGTGTCTCGCCGAGAGGAGCAAGATCCGTTACAACTCGCATAGCGTATTTATTCAGTCTTACATTTATATAGAGAAAACGACATCTTAACACGGTACAAAGGAACAGAGTTACACTTCTATCGTGAAACTAGTGAATGTTTTGAATTGCTAATAATTGAAGCAAAAATTAAATATCGAGCTTCTTCGACGGCGAGCAACAAATTTCTAGAGTTCTAATCGTGGTGGCTAAGCAGTTTAGGGAGTGAAAATCGGAAAAAAACGCATGATTTTATTAATTGTGTCTAAGGAGTACATGTGAACATCTCGCAAATCGAATTTACTGCAGTTGAAATCTACTAAACTTGAGGATGGGGATGCTAAACCATTTTTCTTGTTATCTCCTCTCGGCACAGTGGCTCTGGTTGGGTCCGATGCAGGCGGCGTAGCCCATGACGTGGGCGATGTAGCTCTGCTCGTGTGTGCGCTGGAACAGGTGAGACATCGGACCTGCGCAAGCCAAGGCCAACATTACGTTACAAGTCAGCGCAAATATATTTTCAAATGCTAGGGAAGTGCAAGCCATAGCTCACCCGGGTGCTACAAGTAGATCTTTGTGTGAGAAAAAAATTTGTTCGGGTAATGTTTGAGAATCTGACTTAGTGTTGTCTATGGCGTTTTGGACTACAGCGCTATCAAAAACGTACTAAAATAAAAGTGAAAATTTTCGGTCGGTTTCTCATACAAGGAATTCTCCAATACGCACTAATGAATGACTCCATTTTCCACACGAATGGGAACCAAATTTAATGCTTCTGAAACTACTTCGAACTCAAGCTTTTCCAAGTAAAAGCAAAATCGTATAAAAGGCAGTTAGGCGAAAATAAATGATGGGCTGTGCAAAAAGTCTAAACTTTTCAAAAACTTTGCATGAATTTAACTTCACTGCATTGCTTAATTTCATACAGGTAATAATTAGCCATTATGTAAAACGGATGAACAATTGATAAGTTTGATAGAAACAATTTTGTGAAACACAAGTGAAACTGCATGCAAAATGTGTTTTTGTGCTTCATTTCTTTCGTAACGAGAAGATATTTTCAGCAGTTCCACATTGTCCCAGACTCATCACGATTACAACAGTACATAACTACAATATTTTTGGAGGGATCAAATTTGAATCTGAAGTTTTTCCTAGTTGATGACACAGAACATGGCGTCAGAATTTGAACCACAAATAGTTTAAAACAATCTTGGTTTGCAACTCTCAACTCATGATGTAAAATTCCACACTATTAGATAAGTTATTTTCAGCCAGCCTAAACAAAACAAAGGTGGATCAAACAGTGGAAGAATGAAGGCATCATGTGGCATGGAGTGTTGGAAACGCGGAATTTACTCAACGTGTGTTCCCACTAACATATCCTGCTCACAGAAACAGTACGTTGAGTAGAAAGGTTTTAATTATGATAAAGGATAGAAGTTAAGGAAGAGAGTCAAATGGCGAAAAATACGACAGCCGTGAACAGAAAATACACGGTCTTTAACAAAACATTCAAAAATATTTCATTTTATCAATAAACTCTCAGCTCAGGAACACACATTTTCCCTTGGGAGAATCATACTCCACAGTTTCCGACAATATTTTAGCTATAATCAACACCTCTTAGTATGAATAAAATCACAAACGCATTGTATAAAAACATTTACTCTTGGCATTCAGACAAGCTGGTTTCGACTAAAACAATGTCATTATCAATGAATACCATCTGTGAACAGAAAAAACACACATACCGTGTACCTCTGAGCTTGCCAGAGCTCCTATCATTGGGAGTACTCAGAAACAGTCCGCCATTAGATTCTATCAACATCTGGGCATATCTATCCGAACCAAACTCCCGCTTTCAGTCGCACTTCATTCATCCCCTAGACAGCACTGTGACAACACCAACCATCCTCTACCTCTGAATCATTTTAAAATTTTAGATTGTACTTCCAATACTGATTTGCGAATTTTAGAATCATTGTACATTTTTAAACTTAGGCCTGTTTTTAAATATTGAACAATCTGCAGCTCCTCTATTCACTTTATCTTAGAATTTCTTTATATGTGATTGCTACATATTTCTCTACTTAAAAGAAACGGTATGTATGTTTTTTCTGTTTACAGTTGGTAGTCATTGATAATGACATTGTTTTAGTCGAAACCAGCTGGTCTGAATGCCAAGAGTAAATGTTTTTATACAATGCGTTTGTGATTTTATTCATACCAAGAGTGCGCTACCCGCGAAATTGTGCACTTCGGGATTATCACCTCTGGCCGCTGCATGGTTCCCATTAAAGAGTCTTACTGGATTAAATAAATTAGTTTAAGACTCCCTAACTACAATAAAGGTATTCCAATAAGGAAAGGTTGAAGGCAGTTTCTATGAACTTGAGGAAACAGGGAGTCTATGCACTAGGTGAGTTCCCACACAAGATCCCCTGCGGGCGATTTTCTCCGTTGGGTATAGGAGAAAAAATCAAAGCACAATACCCCACTCTACCCAGGTGTCGGAAATGGTTACCGGTCTTGACCGGGGGAAAGCGTCATGGCGTCCTGTTAATTTTAAGGCATTTGAAAAACCAATGTACAAGGTGATATGTATCAGGCTTGAATTGGAAATAAGGCATCCTTAGACGCCGATGTTTGTTTGTTTTGTTTGCGTTTCGAAGCCAGCTGGGAAGGAAGTTCAAGAAACAAGAGAAAATTAGGGACGCAGAAAATAAGTGCTAAGAAACAACAGCCGTGAACGGAAAAGAAAGGTCCTTACGAAACAAGAAACCTGCTTTATCTCATCAAAAGAAAGGCCTACCTAACTTTCAGCTGGGGACCTCACATTTCTCTCTCCGAAATGCGTCCTTTTCAATTGATGAAAATAGACATTAGTTTTCTCATGAGTTCTTCTAGCGTTGAGAATGAATCAAAGCATGGGGAAAGACGTCAGCACTATAGAGTGCATGAGGCAACACTTTAAAAAGGTATCCTTGTTACATTTCAAGTACGATATTGATGATGTACGGTCGAGCGTTCGTAGCGTGTGAGAGGTCCAATCTCGTGGAAATGGAGTTGAGGTTCGTGTACTTTCTGTCAATAGTTGAACGAATTTATGATGAACTCCCCACAGGGCTTTACATTCCGGTGATATTACTACATGTACCTTTGTTTGTAATAATGATTTCATGATAATCGAAAGCAGACATTTTTGTGTTTGATCTTCGACTGAGCTCGAGCTATAAAATATTTTAGAGCGGGAGGCCCTCTTTACTTGTTCAACATTGATTTGAGTTTCGATTCAAAACTCCAACGAGCGCGTTTTATCAATTGCTACAATTTGATGTAGAAAGTTTGACCTGCAACTTCGAATTTTTATTTGAACAATTTTACATTGTGTTAGCGCTGTTGCCAACACTGAAAACGGTATCCCATAACTAACATTGGTAACTTACTATATAAATATAAATTACTTCATTAAAACATTGGACTAATGAATAAAAAGTTGCGCATCTTCCTCCAATTTTAAACTACAGTTGACTTGTTTTCTATTACCACGTCCTTCACTATGCAGTTTTGCTACTTAAATGAAACGACCTTCAGACATATATGAGATGAGAAATGTAGTCTTTTTTAGTCTTCAATGCCAGAGAACCAAAGAAACGTCACACTTTCATATATGAACTAACCATTGAAATTATTTCCATTACGGACTCATCATCACACACTTACCAATAGCGTAGACAGCGACATCGTCTCCTCCGTGCGTTTCTGAGTTCCGAAGAGCTCCAGCAGGTTTGACGTAGTCGTACGCGGTTACTTCATCGTCACTTAGGTCACGACGCTCAACCTCGCCAGTGTCTCCTACCAGGAAAGTGCCTTCATATCCTGGTCCATTTGTGTAAGTGATGGTGGGTAACGGAAGTCCATCGTCCATCAGCGACCCAAATCCTGCGTACATCCACAGGAATAAACTTAGGGTAGGAAAATTGGAATTTCGAGAGCAATAAATGATACACACTAAAATTAGCGCAAATGAGTAAGCCTTCTTTAGAAGAATCGGAGTTTTTAAATGTGGACAGTCTGGGTGAGATGTGTGACCGAGACTTTCTTGGTGGACATCAGCCTTTCACAGTTCACCTTAAAAGTCATGTCGAAAAGATCAGGCTCTAAACTTCCCTTTGTTACCTGTTTATTGTAACAAATTCAATAAATTTAGTAAGGATGGATTCTACCATGCTCTGTGCTTCAAATTTTGTGGTTCAAAAAGAATGAAATTGCACAAGTCTTCCGAAATAGAGCTAGTTGCTCGTTCGCCGTCATTTCATTTTAATCATTAACTCATGATGGAACATCTTGAGTATTGTGAATTTATGTGAACGAATCAAAATGAAGTCACGTTACCTGCAGTTGAGGAAGAAGCACATCAAGTTATCATAAACGTTAGCTATGGCAATTTATAAAATTCATTAATTTCCAGAATTACCACCAATATTACAATGTAGAAAGTAGACGAATATGTTTTTGTACAGAAACCGTCAGTAGATTCTATGAAGATAAAACGTATAAAATATTACCGGAAATTTTTCAAAATTTGACAGCACTGTCCGACAGCCCATGCACAATCTTCACCCTCGAAAACTTCTGCGTTAGTTCGAATTGATTATTTATTTCGACAATCACTTTTCCTTGAAAGAATCATCGAAGAAAAATTTGCTTGTTCCTGAACATGATAACTACGTGGTCTTAACATAAGCCCGTACAAATTTAAATGTGATGATAATTCAAATCCCTCCAGAAGTAACTAACTATGAAGTGCAACAGGAATGCTCAGTTATCTACAACGCTAGCAATTAACATTTTAGTTCGTTTGATACACATTGCACAATGGAGTGGTTGAAACTTTCGGTTATTTTTAAACTTCTTTGTACGGACCGAAGCCTTTTTTTGCAAAATCCCTCCAGCATTGAGGTGGACAATTCACAATGTTTTTTTTCGAAAACGTTTATAACTCCGACGTAGATTACAGTGTCAGAGTCACCCACTCGCCAAGCAAAGACAAAATTCGCAAACCCCGCTTTTTAGATCACAAACAAAAAAGTCAAGTTCAATCCAAACGTGCCATTATCGACACTGGCTGAAATGAGGCTTGTCTACATCATAGCAATCAATAAATCGATCAAAAGCATTTTATTTACGCGGTACGAAGCATCTCCTTTGCGAAAAAATTTGAAAAGTTCGTTTGAAGACAGACTAGAAAGTTTTGAAGTAGCTGAAGGTCAATAAATCGATAATCCAGTCGTCTTCTGATAAGATTAATAGGCGGGTTAATAGGTGTAATTTCAGATGTAACGACTGCTGGGTTGCCTCGTCGAGGACTGACGTTCAACCTTCGATGACCGCCGACATATCAGCTTGTGGCATGACCCACTGCGTGGTTTCGAGTGATGGTGACGTCTTACCCACTTATTTACCGACAACGAAAAGTGGATGCTAAAGCCTAGTGCAACATTTTGAAAACAAAAATTATTCCATGGACGAAAGCCAAGAAATCACGTAAGAAGTTCATGTTCCAACAGGACTCCTCGGCTCCCGCCCAGTCGGATAGCTAAACTGCTGACTTGTTCAGGAAATCCGGTCTACGATTCTGGGAGAAATATTTTTTGCTTTCCTATTCGCTCGACCTGAACTCATTGGATTACAATTTTTGGTTTTAAATTGATGCAAAAGCTTGTGCGACGCCTCACAGCGGCACCACAGCTCTTAATTAAGGACATCAAAAAAAGCCGGAAAATCGTTTGGAACGGCAGACGTTATCCGGGGTGTATCCAGCTTTTGAATGTGTGTAGAATCCATAAGCCGCCTTCATAGCTGAAGGCGATAATGTTGCATACAAATTTTACTCTAATGGTCTGCTAAATAACCTGTCGAAGTCTTTTCCTGGATATATAGGGATTTAGGTATAAAAAGGGAAATTGCGCAAATTTATCCGAAAGACTGAGCACATTGGTTTTCCTTGATGACTACAGCAATTTTTCAAGGACTGAATAGCTGCCATATCATAACCAAGTTGTGAAATTTCATTGTTCGAATTCTTAGCAAAAAATGAACCTTTTGATAATTAGAACATGACGATGTAGTTCCCTTATTTGGAGAAGAGTTTGGAGTAATGAATGAAGAAACTCATTCAGTATTAGTGAATTCTCGAATTTTTGCTGGCTACTTTATTGTTGTAATTGAGCTCAACACACCTAGCCAGGCATGTAACGGTATACAAAGCGTCAAAAGTATGCACCGCTTTCACTTCTGCCTAGACGAAAAAAGCGGCAGGACTTCTCAATCCTCACAACGCTCATAAGCCGACGAGTTCTCCAGGCATTGACGACAGTGAAATTGAATATTCTCTATTATTACGAATAATAGCTGTGCTATAAACTTTTAAATAGGGGCATGAACTAATATGAATGTTATTCTGCTGATTTACGGTTATATTACATTAGACAAATTTC